>JACXGM010001697.1:0-43371 GCA_016801145.1 Umbra pygmaea
TTTCGTTATTTCCTTCTTTTTTGCGAAGGCTTATTTCTATGATCCAGTACATACGGTGCGGATCAGTATACTGATTATTTTCGTTCATTTCGATATGCGCATGCGCAAATGAACGATACGAATCAAAATGATTCGTTCATTTGAATGAACGAGATTCAAAGATACGATTCAGTAAAAAGAATCGAACTTCCCATCACTAATACTGCATCCCTACCTTTAATTCATTCTTTCATTATTTTCCTTTTTTAAATGTGATTTACTTTAATTTGTCACCCTTCTGTAGAATAATATATGCTTTTTTTCAAAAGCACAATAACATCTGTGATGTGATGAAGTACGTATATGTATGTAAACATACAATTTACGACAGTTGTAAGGTGCTAGAAAAGCTAGAAAATGCTCCTGGAAAATGCTTGAAAAGTGCTTGAATTTGACTTTGGAAAAGGTATAATAACCCTGTATATTTTACAGTATTGTTTGTGTTTTGCCAGTCAGAGGTGCCAGTAATTTTGAAGCCCACTGTAATGTAAATGTGTACTTTATGACAGAAACACTTCTGGTTTTAATCCTCTCATAGTAAGGAACAGTGCCTTGCGAAAGTATTTGGCCCCCTTGAACTCTTTGACCTTTTGCCACATTTCAGGCTTCAAACATAAATATATGAACTGTAACTTTTTGTGAAGAATCAACAACAAGTGGGACACAATCATGAAGTGGAATGAAATTTATTGGATATTTTAAGCTTTTAACAAATAAAAAAAAGATATATATTTTTTTAAAGTTAATACTTTGTAGTGCCACCTTTTGCTGCGATTACAGCTGTAAGTCGCTTGGGGTATGTCTCTATCAGTTTTGCACATCGAGAGACTGAAATTTTTGCCATTTCCTCCTTGCAAAACAGTTCGAGCTCAGTGAGGTTAGATGGAGAGCGTTTGTAAACAGCAGTTTTCAGTTCTTTTCACAGATTCTCGATTGGATTCAGGTCTGAACTTTGACTTGGCCATTCTAACACCTGGATATGTTTATTTGTGAACCATTCCATTGTAGATTTTGCTTTATGTTTTGGATCATTTTCTTGTTGGAAGACAAATCTCCGTCCCAGTCTCAGGTCTTTTGCAGACTCTATCTTCCAGAATGGTCCTGTATTTGGCTCCATCCATCTTCCCATCAATTTTAGCCATCTTCCCTGTCCCAGCTGAAGAAAACCAGGCCCAAACCATGATGCTGCCACCACCATGTTTGACAGTGGGGATGGTGTGTTCATGATGATGAGCTGTGTTGCTTTTACGCCAAACATAACGTTTTGCATTGTTGCCAAAAAGTTCGATTTTGGTTTCATCTGCCCAGAGCACCTTCTTCCACATGTTTGGTGTGTCTCCCAGGTGGCTTGTGGCAAACTTTAAACGACACATTTGATCAGAAATGGCTTTCTTCTTGCCACTCTTCCATAAAAGCAAATGTGTGCAGTATACGACTGATTGTTTTCCTATGGACAGACTCGCCCACCTCAGCTGTAGATCTCTGCAGTTCATCCAGAGTGATCATGGTCCTCTTGGCTGCATCTCTGATCAGTCTTCTCCTTGTATGAGCTGAAAGTTTAGAGGGACGGCCGGGTCTTGGTAGATTTGCAGTGGTCTGATACTCCTTCCATTTCAATATTATCGCTTGCACAGTGCTCCCAGGGGTTTTTAAAGCTTGGGAAATCTTTCTGTATCCAAATCCGGCAGTAAACTTCTCCACAACAGTATCTCGGACCTGCCTGGTGTGTTCCTTGTTCTTCATGATGGTCTCTGTGCTTTCAACAGACCTTTGCGACTATCACAGAGAAGGTGCCTTTATAGGGAGACCTGATTACACAGAGGTGGATTATATTTATCATCATTAGTCATTTAGGTCAACATTGGATCATTCAGAGATCCTCACTGAACTTCTGGAGAGAGTTTGCTGCACTGAAAGTAAAGGGGATGAATAATGTTGCTCGCCCAATTTGTCAGTTTTTATTTGTTAAAAAAGTTTGAAATATCCAATAAATTTTGTTCCACTTCATGATTGTGTCCCACTTGTTGTTGCTTCTTCACCAAAAATTACAGTTTTATATCTGTATGATCTCTATCGCAAGGCACTGTACTTCTTAAATCTTAAGACTAAATCTTAAATGTCAGTCTTAGAGCTGATTCACGACACTTTGCTGTTATCCAAACTGAATTTTGGATGATGACATAGGCAAGGACAAATCACTGAATAGATGTACTTATTTAAGAATATTTTCTGATAAATTCACATTCAATGGTGACATTCCTAAAAGGAGTTGACATTTAACACACATTTGATAATAACGAATTTTAAAGAGAATCCATTATGATATAAACATTGTAAATTAAAGATCAAAAAGAGATTCCTACACATTTTCTACTATTTCTGAATTACAAATTTCAAACCATTGTGCAGTTAACTAACCTGCCTATTTATAGCCTAGAGTTAATGATTTAATCATAGCCACCATGGATTCCAAAAGAAACCAAACTGGTGGGAAGAAACAATACTGCTTGCTGAATTAGTCGAATTTCTGAGTGTAGAATGTGGAATTTGTGCATCCACTGACCAACCCCTCTCCACCACACTTTGTGTGAATGGATGTGCCCTGTGAAGGGATATGACATTGAAACTTTACTTATTGCCTATATTAGGATACAGTGTTCTATTAATAAACTATGAAACAATTGTGTATAAATAGCTTACAAAACAGGCTACCTGTGTTTATTTGGGCTTTTGTAAGTGTCATGGAAAAGGTTGAGCAGCAACCAGCGTAAAGGGTATCTTCTATTAGATGACACTCCGGCGGCAGAAAGTGCCTTTTAAACAGCTGCTACAGGACAATTTCATTCAATATCCGCGCATCATGGGTAGACCCAGGCCATTTGGGTTCCACATCCAAAATGTTGTAGTCTGCATCAAACTCACCTTGTGTGTTGATGCTGTTGTACCTCTTCCTGTTCATATAAACATTCTTGTTGACGCTGGGAGCAATTATCTTTAAATTAGTGCCATCCATTGCGCCTACTACTCTTGGGAAGCCGGATATTTGCATGAATTGTTTGCTTCTGTTGGATTATGCGGGGTGTTGAGAAGTCAATGAAATGCATGACAATGTGTGGAGCTGTAAGTGCCATAATTGTTTCCATGACAATTCGGCTTATTGATGGTTGTAATGGTCCCAAATCATCAGCATTGGATTGCTGCATTTTTTTCTGTTGCAAGGAAACAAAGCATCATCACCACCTTCAATTAATCTGAAAATGCATTGCTGCCTAAACTCACTGGTGAATGTGTCCTCCACAAAATGTGTGCACATCTCTGTCTCCTCAGTGCCATCACAAGCCCCTACTGGCAACTCTTAACCACTTGAGAGACCTCTCGAGCTGTCTTAAATAGCTGGGAGAGTAAGAGTGATTCTTAGCTTTGAAAAATTAGATAACTTGCTTTTATGCTTAATGTCGAGAGTAGGAGTAAATTTGGTCAATTCTCAGCACTTAAGACTAAAATGGCACTTTGAGAAGCTTGATAGATACAAGCCCTGGCGCAATGGATGGCAGTGGCACACAGCAAAATGTTGTGAATCAGCTCTAAGACTGACACTTAAGATTTAGTCCTACACTTCACTTAAAGTAGGACTGAGATGTTTGATACAGTATTTAACTTTTAAGGGCAACTTTGAGAATTTTCTAACTCTTAAGTCAAGTCTTAGCAGTGTTCTTATGAGTAGCTCTGAGAAGCTTGATAAATATGGGCCCAGGTTAGTAAAATGAGGGTGCCAGAGTCTTTTGGAGCAGTCTAAGCTCCCAAATGGAAACAGAGTTCTGAGCCCTGGATTGACCGACAGTTTATGCCCTTCCTTCCTACACACCTGCCATTAAAACATTAATAACAAATATATAAAAAATACAACTGTATATAATAAAGTGGTAAACCAAAGGCTTTTTTGTCAGAAAAGGTTGGTGATTAGATCTCACATCAATTGATCTCAGAAAGATGGATAATTGCTGGAGTATCACATTATTCCATCTAAGCTACTGCCCAATTTCTTTGCTTGGTTTCACTTAGCAACGGACAAGAACGAGAAAGGGCTATTTATACCCGATTTGTCTTAGGTTACAGCATGAGCATATCTAATAACACAGTGAAAGTCTACTTATTGCACTCAAATGATTTGCCGCAATTAGGAGGAAGACAGCACTAAAGGGAACATTGAATGGTATGCACTTAGTGGAAGACAACACCAGCCTTTTAGAGACTTTAGTTCACAGTGCAAAGCATCCTTCTTTATTTTTCATGTATAGCCATTACGAGTTGACTACATCCTTATTTCTTTGAATTAATTTGATATATTCTTTTGGTTTAATAATTAACCTTATTTTGAAGTCTGATTTAAAAGGCAGAAGGAGAGTGAGCGAGGAAGACCATTTTGTAGTCAGGGGCCTGATGATCTGAATGAGAGAGAGGCGGGGTATGGTGGAAGCTGGAATGCTGCAATTGGCTCGGGTGACGGGATAATGGTACCTTACATACAACTGGAATGCTGTGATTGGCTCAGGAGATTAGACAATTATGCATTACCTATCAGTTGTCTCCTTCAAGCAAGGGAAGATTAAAGTCCTCCTTTCTCCAGCATATAGAGAACTCTTTAACAGATCTGGGTATTTGAAATTTGATTACATACCACTTAATTACCTAGAAACCTGTAATTTAATCACATGTCAGATTTGAGGAAGGGAAGATTTTGTGCTAAACAGCTGAATATGTAAATCATCAATGAGTTCATTCTGTGTTAATATCTTTGAATGTAAGTGATGGGTAGATTAACTTTTGCTCCCAGATCAGTCTTCAAGGAGAGCAAGGAGGTCTTCCTAAATTCTTCTTGGAATGTTTAATATCTCAAAAGTTTTACTTCTAGTACATCTGAATTAATTTTAAGAATTAAGAATTAAGTTTAGAAATAGGTGAAATTCAATTTTAGCCTTGCAAAGATTATACACACTTGGGATATTTTTGTAACGCTTCACTTATGGTTTAATTATATTACAACATATGTAATACTTTTTTTATATAAAAATATAAAACTGTGCAAAATATAAATGAAATGGAGCATGATTGTACATACATCATAAGTAAGGATGTCACTATACAGAAATGGAATCAAAGTATCAGTTATTGGTACTTCCCTATTCTTCACTGTTATTTAAAACATGTTTTTTGAAAATAACCTATTATTTTCACCTAACTGTCTTGTCATTTCTAGATAGTTGTTAAAAAGGTTTATATCATAATATGTATTTTGATTACAACTGGGGTCAAAATCAATCTTTGCCCCAGAACAATGTCATCTGATGCTCAACAAGAATCGAATCAGTTTCCAGGTAATTCAATCTGACCATGGACAACGGTAATGTTTACAGTCTGAAGATGCTAGATTGAAAAATTATGTAAAAAACCTGATCAGTGCTGTTATTGATATGACCTTCTTGTTTGCTGACATTATTCTCACCACTGATTTTTTAAACACGCACATCTCACTTACAAAACCAGTGCACTGACTACTGTGGTTTATCCAGGGGGTTTGGATAACCAGCCATCCTTACGTAAGAGACAATAATACTCTGTTACCATGGAGATGGCGCTCCCAACTGACATGGAGTTGATGCTACAAGGATGGTACAAATCAAAGCCCTTACTCGCACAAAAGCTGTCTTCCTGGTTCTGCCAGGAAGCGTTGGTGTTTTCAATGACGGTGGATTAGAAGGGTATTGTGGGTATTGTGTGCATGGTTGGTGTAGCAACGCTCTCGTGGGACCCTCATATGCTTTTTTCAAGTCTCTTTTAATGTTCTTGAAGATGTCTTCTGTGCTTCTGAGCTAACTGGCCTTGTCAAAGCACACAGAACCATGTTTCACCACGTAGCAGACATAAAATGGATTGTGTGGTGCCTCTGAACCTTCAAGTAGGTGTGTATCTTGGGAGTATAAGATTTAAAGTAAAATGAAAAAGGTTTAGATACCTTTGTCGAAACTAGATTTTTCATCATTTGAAAGTGCTCCTTTTCATTATTATCTGAGCCGTTAAGCCAAACGTAATGAAAAGCACAGTGTACTTGACAAACATGCGAAACTGCACTACTTGATTTGTCCATGGCTGTAAATCCTAGGAATTAAGAGTCAGTGAAGTTAAGCGACAATATCATATATAGGGTTTCATTATCAACCTGGAAAAGTGACAGTTTTTGCTGTGCATGTAAGGTGTACTGTATATGTATTACGTCTTCACAAGTATATTAAACCATAGGAAATCATGCAAAGTGAGGACATTTTGACAGTCATCAGTTGTGGTGAAAAAGGTTTTATTAGGCTTAAGGTTAAATTGTTTAGAGTTTGAATTGGGTTTAGCTTAAGGAGTTAATTTAGTTTTAAATAATAAGTTCAGGATTTAGGGTCCACAGGCTATTCTATTTAAATACAATGATAGAGACATCAAGATTGATATTCGGAAATACTTTTGTCTTTGTTACTTCCCTAATGTTCTGGGTTCGTTTTGTTGCTTGTCTTTTTCTGTGTGTGTGTTTGTACCAGGCAAGATGGCTCCAGTTCCAGTGGCGGCAGCTGATTGGTGGGCTCTTTTGCTGATTGGGAAGTGGAACCTCGCCCACTCATCAGTGGCTGCAGCTGACAGGAACACTACAAAAGGCCCAATCTTGAAGTAGCTCTTTCTCTCTGCTGCTGATTTTAGTGTTTGGTTTGTACCCTATATGAGATCAGGAAATTTGAACATCAGTACATTCAGAGTGTTTGTGATATTGATAGAATTGAATTCTGTGTTGTAAATTGTACTGTTTTTGGGTAGCAGCAGGAGAGAGCAACTTTGTGTTTTTCTGTACACACCTGTAAATGTTATAATTTGGGCTAAGTACCCTTTTACGTTTTGTTCCAGGGGAAAGGAGAAAGCCATTGTGCTTTAGGCAAGAGGCCCATAGGCATACATCACCCATAGTGTTTTTCTGTCTAAATACACTAGGTAAGATCTGGGCGGACCACCCCCTGTATTTTGGATTAGCGCCAAAGGTTAGCTTCTGTGTGTGACAAGTAATGTAGGTTAGAGGTTTCGTTTCTTTACTTTCTTTGCTTTGGTCCTGTCCAGCCCCTTCCCTGAATTTACTATTTGTTAAACGGTACTCTGGCCTCTGTCTCTCTTTCTTGCACCACAACTCCATACCTGGTACTACTTTCCACGAGGGCTGCACAAATGTATAAATTATATTGCACCACATATTATCAGTCAGAGATAGGTCAGGACTGCAGGCAGGCCATGCTAGCACCTGCACTCTCTGCTTATGTAACCATGCGCTTGTAATCTGGGCAGAATGTGGTTTGGCATTGTCCTGCTGGAAAATGCAGGGACGTCTGTTGGAAAAGACAACGTCTGGATGGCAGCATATGGAACTCCAAAATGTATACTTATGTTTCTGCATTAATGTTGCCCTCACAGATCTGCAAGTTACCCATGCCATGTGTGCCTGTAGAACCTATCATATGTTGTGTTTCACTCGTTACCCGCTATACTTACAGTGCCTTGCGAAAGTATACGGCCCCCTTCAACTTTTCAACCTTTTGCCACATTTCAGGATTCAAACATAAAGATATGAAACTGTAATTTTTTGTGAAGAATCAACAACAAGTGGGACACAATCATGAAGTGGAATGAAATTTATTGGATAGTTCAAACTTTTTTAACAAATAAAAAACTGAAAAATTGGGCGAGCAAAATTATTCAGCCCCTTTCAGTGCAGCAAACTCTCTCCAGAAGTTCAGTGAGGATCTCTGAATGATCCAATGTTGACCTAAATGACTAATGATGATAAATGTAATCCACCTGTGTGTAATCAAGTCTCCGTATATATGCACCTGCTCTGTGAGTCTCAGAGAACCGTTGAAAGCACAGAGAGCATCATGAAGAAGAAGGAACACACTAGGCAGGTCCGAGATACTGTTGTGGAGAAACGTAAAGCCGGATTTGGATACAGAAAGATATAAATATATAAATGCAGTCTAAAAAAATAAATGAATTGTTTTTATTTCACAATGGTGTTTTTCAAAGGAAACCTTATTTCAGGGGACTTATTTCATAATTCCATATTTTATTTATTTTAAGGCACTTTTATTTCATATTGGCACATTTCATAATATCCATTTGTTATTTTCAAATGAATGGGGCGTGGTTATCTCACAGATTCAAACCAAATGAACAGCACACGTATAGAAGACTTTATTAAAATACTCAGGCGGATAAGTGATCATCAAAATATAGTCATAGATCAAAGTTTTAATTAGTTATGGCCCTTTTCCATTCCTGGAACCAGCTCAACTTTACTTGCCTCGCCTCTACTCTACTCGCCTTGAAAGCATTTCCATTGCTACGTAACAACTCAACTCTACTTGCCTCTACTCAGTTCATTTTCCACTGCAGATAATACTCTGTCCCGCTCATGGTACCGCCCTAAAAGAAACTGCATTGCCGTCACGTTGAGCGCGACACCCAAGTCTACTGTTGTTGGACACAAACAAAAACAATGGAGGATATCGAAGGGATGGTGTTTTTGCAACTGGGTATGTGGCTGTTTATTACAGCAAAGAGACGAGCAGTTTGCCGGAAGAAGCTTAAGGCAGCAAAAGAAAATACTGCTGAAAAGAATAGAAAAGTTTGGGAAATAGTTAGTCTCAACAACGATGGATCTACTGTTGTTCAAAGACGACGCCCAAGGGTAAGTTATAAACTCATGGTTTTCCGTACAGTTTACCCTGTTTACTAATTATGTTTTAAATACCGCTTTGAATAAATATCTTTACGATTTCCAACTAAAATTATCGATGAGATACCCGCACATTTTCATTTTTAAATGGTTTAGGTAAGTAACGGATGTCAGATGGGTTCCTTCAGAAAATAGCAGAAGGGAAGGAAAGGTTAGCAAGAGGGGGGAGACATGTAAAGTTGGTCAAAAGCATTTCTTTCACGCAGTTTGCCGAAATGATAAACATTTATAAATTATATAATGTTAATACAATGTAAATGCAAGTACAGTACATATATTTTCGTTGTGTTTGAATGTGCAACTAGGGGTAAATTTGTACGGAACACAGCGAGTCTACTATAATGGTCTACTATAATGGTAATTTACACAAAGACAGACACACACACACACACAGTTCGTGTGAAATTTTACATTTAACGTTATTAAAACCCTGGTATGTGTTTACAGCCATGCACAGTACACAAAGTATGTAATTAATATTTCCTACTGTCTTTCCATAACAATGTGTGTTTGGTGTGTGTTTCAGATCTTTCAGCTCTTGGATAATCACCGCTGCAGACCATCTGTTTGGGCGTTCAATCGATCAACCGAGTGGTGGGATGTGATTGTTTCTGGGTTCACAAACACACAGTGGGTGCAGAACTTCAGAATGTCAGAAGAAACAGTAATCTACCTTTGCGACAAACTTCGTCCGATGATGGAAAGGCACACCACAAACTTCTGCGGGAGTGTACCAATAAAGAGGGTGGTCATCGCACTGTGGAAACTTGCAACCGGCTCTGAGTACAGAAGTGTCGGCCATCTGTTTGGAGTGAGCGTAACAACTGTGTGTCGGTGTGTGCAAGATTTCTGTGCTGCTGCTGAGACACTGTTAGTACCAGAACAAATTCGTTTCCCAGACCCACAGAAGTTTGAAGAAATGGCAGTTTACACTGAGAACAGGTGGGGACTAGAGACTGATTGAGCACTGTTTTTGTGTGGAAGATGTCATAGAACCTTCAAGCACAGGTGCAGGACGTCTGCCTATGAAAACTGCTCGCTACTTTGTGTTGTCTGGTCTATCAACCTGAGAAATCGCGGATCTGTTTGCTGTGTTACAAAGCACGATTTAGAGATCTACTCTGAATTGTGCTGGTTAACACACCAAACAGATCACAGATTTCTCAGGAAGGATCGATCTCCTCTGAATCATGCTTTGTGACACACCTAACAGATCTGCGATTTCTCAGGAAAGATCGATCTCCTCTGAATCATGCTTTGTGACTAGGGCTGGGATAAACAATTATTTTTTAAACGATTAATCTAGCGATTATTTTTTCGATGCATCGATTAATCTAATGATTTGTTTCTCTCTCTCCCCCTCTCCTCTTTCTGTGAGGAAAAGGATGCAAACAGTATATCAACTTGTCAAAAACCTGGAAAGATATTAACTCAGTTTTTTTCCCCAAATGTTTTTTTTTTACTCTTCTTTCAAATCTTTCTACATTATACTAAAATATTATGCACTTATGTATTTAGCATTTTATTATTCAAGGACACTAGGCACTTTGTTTGATGATTGAATGGTAGTAGACACATTACAAGATGCTGTAAGTATTCTGGTATAATATTGGTTGCTTACAAATTACAATTGCCGGTGTATGACCCTTCCAAATATTGACAAATGTACTACATGTAAGCCGCTTTGGATAAGTGTCTGCCAAATGCCCTAAATGTAAATATCAAATGTAAAAAAAGCAGCTTGTTTTTTTGCTTTTTGATAATAATATATTTTTTATTTAAATTAAAACTTTATGACAGCCACATCCCGCTTGAGCACCTCCCGGTAAAGCTAGCAGTTTGTGCTGCGCTGCTAACACTAGCCTCCTCGGGTCCCTGGTTAGCTTGCTCGTCATGATGATCTACCACACATTCCTCACCCCAATTCTCCTACTGGGCCTGGCTACTTTTGAAGTATGTTTTGATAGATGGAACCTGTCTTAATAAAGACACCTCCCTCTCCTTTTCTCTTTTTCGTTTGCGTTTAGTACAACCGCTTCTCTTACTCATTTTCTTGACTTATAACGACAGATCCCACAGTCCTTTTTTGAAGACTGTACAGATGAGGGTTGTTACGTCAGTGCTTTCCACACCTGCGCTTGACCAATTATATAATTCTATTTAAATTAATACAAATATCAGCATGCCTTTTCTCTGGTTTTACATGGTGTCATCTGAAATGTATTTATTTTCTTTGCTTGGGCCCCTGAGCCCATGCCCATTGTGTAATCCGGGCATGCAGATGACACATAGGTAGCAAGTATATCTTCATAAGCTTATATGACATCTTCCACACGAACACCGAGCTCAATCGTTCTCAAACTATTTAAAACTTCGATATCTACGTCTATATTTTGAAAATCACTTATCCGCCTAAGTATTTCAATAGTCTACAATACGGGTGCTGTATGTTTGAATCTGTGAGATAATCGCGCCCCATTCATTTGAATATAACAAATGGATATTATGAAATGTGTAATTATAAAAAAGAGTGCCTTGAAATAAATGTGGAATTATTAAATAAAAGTCCCCTGAAATAAATAAAAGGTTTCTGTTCAAAAACACCTTTATGAAATAAAAAAACAATATTTGTTTTATTGGACTGCATTTATGTATATTTAAATATTTATATATTTATTGTGTCATTTATTTATTACAGGACTTATTTCATAGCTATATTTATTTATTTAATATTGACTAAACTGGCTTTCCATACCAATCAGCCATAACATTATGAACACCTGCCTAATATTGTGTAGGTCCCCATTTTGCCACCAAAATAGCAGCCCAATATGCAACAAACTGTGATGACACCTTTCTATCAGAACCAGCATTTAGCAATTTGAGCTACAGTAGCTCGTCTGTTGGATCCGACCACATAGACCAGCCTTTGCTCAATACGTGCATCAATGACCCTTGGCCGCCAATACCTCGTTGGGGGTTCACCGCTTTTCTGGCCTTGGACCACTGTTGATAGGCACAGACCACTGCAGATTGAACACCCCACAAGAGATCCAGTTTTTAAGATCCTCTGACCCAGTCGTCTAGCCATCACAATCTGGCCCACAATCAAGTTGATCAAATCCTTAGGCTTGCCCATTTTTCATGCTTCTAACACATCAACTTTGAGGACACAATGTTCACTTGCTGCCTAATATATCCCACCCACTGACAGGTGCCATTAGCCTGGCAAGCGAGACCCACATCAAGATGTTGGGTCTGGGAACTCACCATTGGCAGTGCTCAATCCGAAGGGCGGGATAAACGGTTGTCTTTCAAATTCCCTATGCACGCAATAAGATAGCGCTACAACCAACCAGAGCAACGAAATGTCCGGTCGGCAAAACTCCGAACACATCTTCCTTTTGTAAGAATGACTTCAGTGATGTTATTTGTTATTTTCTCAAAGAAAAGATTAACTCCAAGTCTACCAGAGTCGCGGCCAAAGCCTATTCGAAAGACCGCTGTTCGCCAGCAGCAGCAACCATTTCTTTGTTTTCCCGTAATTACGTTAAGCCCGCCCACCAACTCTATACACGTTGTGATTGGCCTGACCAGAATTTGTTTTTTCCAGCTCGCAAGTCAACAGAGATTTGCTAGACTGACCCCAGCTGCAAATTATATTTCCTGCCGCTAGGGTGCATCTAGATTTCTAGGCTAAGGTGCCATGATAACAAGATCATCATTGTAATTCATTTCACCTGTCAGTGGTCTTAATGTTATGGCTGATTGGTGTATTTAGTACTAAATATGATCTACTGAATGATGAAGTACTTTAATGATCTCAAAGCACATTTATAAGATTGTTTCCCCACTGGCAATAGAACAACAGAGTAACTGACTTTTGTATTGCTTCCACAGAGCATTTGAAAACTTAAACTACACATAAATAAATGTAATACAGTTCGTTTAAGCTTTTTTTAAGGAATAGTAAAAATGATAACCACTTTCTAAGGACTTCTCAGTGAATCTTAGTGTGTCTTTTCTATTATTTTCCCTCCAGATGCTCCAAGGATGGATCCAGCTGATTACTGGCAATTTGAAAAAGGACTGTTCTTCATCTGCTACAGTGGGGAGAACAAGTATTTGATACACTGCCGATTTTGCAGGTCTTCCTACTCATCTGCACTTAGGGGCGCAGATGGCTCAGTGGGTAGGGAGTCAGACTAGTAGTCAGAAGGTTGCCAGTTCGATTCCCGACTGAGCCAAATGTCGTTGTGTCCTTGGGCAAGACACTTTACCCTAATTGCTCCCAGGTCGTTGCTGTAAATAAGAAATTGTTCTTAGTCAACTTACCTGGTTAAATAAAATAAAATAAAAAATATAGCGTGTAGGTCTGTAATTTTCATCATAGGTACACTTTCACTTTGAGAGACGGAATCTAAAACAAAAATTCATAATATCACATTGTATGATTTATTAATAATTAATGTGCATTTTAATGCATGACAATTATTTGATCACCTACCAAGCAGTAAGAATTCCAGCTTTAACAGACCTGTTAGTTTTTCTTTAAGAAGCCCTCCTGTTCTCCACTCATTACCTGTATTAACTGCACCTGTTTGAACTCGTTACCTGTTTAAAAGACACCTGTCCATATACTCAATCAGACTCCAACCTCTCCAAGATGGCCAAGACCAGAAAGCTGTGTAAGGACATCGGGGATAAAATTGTAGACCTGCACAAGCCTGGGATTGGCTACAGGACAATAGGCAAGCAGCTTGGTGAGAAGGCAACAACTGTTGGCACAATTGTTAGAAAATGAAAGAAGTTCAAGATGACGGTCAATCTCTCTCGGTCTGGGGCTCCATATAAGATCTCACCTCGTGGGGCATCAACAATCATGAGTAAGTTGAGGGATCAGCCCATAACTGGATTTAAATCCTGCAGTGCACACAAGGTCCCCCTGCTCAAGCCAGCACATATCCAGGCCCATCTGAAGTTTGCCAATGACAATTTGGTTGATCCATTGGAGGAATGGGAGAAGGTCATGTGGTCTGATGAGACAAAAGTAGAGCTTTATGGTTTAAACTCCACTCTGCGTGTTTGGAGGAAGAAGTATGAGTACAACCCCAAGAACACCATCCCAACCATGAAGCATGGAGGTGGAAACATCATTCTTTGGAAATGCTTTTCTGCAAAGGGGAAAGGACAACTGCACCGTATTGAGTAGAGAATGGATGGGGCCATGTATCGTAAGATCTTGGCCAACAACCTCCTTCCCTCAGTAAGAGCATTGAAGATGGGTCGTGTCTGGGTCTTCCAGCATGACAACGACCCGAAACACACAGCCAGGGCAACTAAGGAGTGGCTCCGTAAGAAGCATCTCAAGGTCCTGGAGTGGCCTAGCCAGTCTCCAGACCTGAACCCAATAGAAATTGTTTGGAAGGAGCTGAAAGTCCGTATCGCCCAGCGACAGAACCAACTCCTGAAGGATCTGGAGAAGGCCTGTATGGAGGAGTGGGACAAAATCCCTGCTGCAGTGTGTGCAAACCTGGTCAAGAACTACAGGAAACGTATGATCTCTGTAATTGCAAACAAAGGTTTCTGTACCAAATATTGACTTCTGCTTTTCTGATGTATCAAATACTTATGTCATGCAATAAAATGCTAATTAATTATTTTAAAATCATACAATGTGATTTTCTGGATTTTTGTTTTGGATTCCGTCTCTCACAGTTGAAGTGTACCTATGATAAAAATTACAGACCGCTGCATGTAGGAAAACCTGCAGAATCGGCAGTGTATCAAATACTTGTTCTCCTCACTGTATCTTTCACTGTCATTGCTGGTACAGATTAATTGATTTTGTCCTATATTTATATTTTACTTTATTTGTAAGTCTCCAATCCCACTTTAATTGAATCCATAAAAATATTGTAGATCTATCATTAGGGTTCCTATATAACTATTGTTATTGGTAGTATTCTTATTACTGAATCTTGTAGATCTATCATTAGTGTTCCAATATAACTATTGTTATACTATTGGTAGTATTCTTATTCTCCTTCTCCGTGATGCTGTCCTGGTAACCTTCTCCTCTAATTTGGCACATTGAAACTCCAGGCCATGAGTAATTCCCAGAAATAAAATGGACCATAGGTGGCACTACAGGCCACACCCCAATATTTCCATTTAAGGCTGTTAATCAAACATTTGCACAATGTATGGAACTTGGTACAAAAATAACACAAACTCTGCCATGTTGTGTTATTCTGTAGAGCAATATTGGGCCAAAAATCTTCTAATGTGCCACTAGTCTGATTTAATTGTATGTAGATACAAATGTATGAGATAAATGTCTGACTATTAGCATATATGTGACTTCAGAACCGTGGTACATATTTCATGTGTCCATTAATAAATGCCACTTTGACTAATGTTTAAAACAAATGCAAAATACCTTACATATACAGAGGTTGTCTTTAATGTAACACGTGTAATGTTTTCTGACATACTGTACTATACTTGTTTCTTCTCTGTAAAATTTACATTAAAATAATTGTTCACAATTTACTAAAATTACTGTTTGATGCAATATATTTACAGACCTTTCTGTTTCATTAAAAGTACTTATTACATGTTTATACATTTTTTTCGTGGTTTTGAACATTATAAAACCTGTATTTTAGTAGGAAATCACTGTAGATATAATGGGAAATTCCATAACATAACTGTAACAGGCTAAAATTAGAGATTATGTTTAAATATAGCTATTGTTTGTGTAGTTTAACATAGAATGCTTAGTTTACTATTGGTTAATTACATTTTTTTAACATTATGATTCTCTATAATTTTTCTAAGTAATACAGTAATTGTGCAGAAATTCCTTTTTGATTAAAAATACATATGTGTATATAATACGTTTTTGTATTTTCCTTTGTGGAGCAACCACAATTTTAACAAGAATCACTGTAGGTACATGGGGCAGTTTCATAAATTAACTACTAGATTTGCTTTAAATGTACTGTAGCTATTATTTACATACTATGTTTGTTTTTCTACTGTCCAATGCACATTTTTTATTATTAATTCTTTAAATTGACTGAATAATACTGTAAATGTACATACATTTGTCTTTGGGTTTATGTAGTTCTTGCGTTTTAATACATTATTTGTTAGTCATTGTACTTGAAAAAAAAACAATAATTTAATAAATAATTACTGTAGGTAGACTGGAATGTTTCACAAAGTAAAAAACAAATGCCCTAAAATTACAGAGTTTTACCTTAAAGGTAGTTGTTATTAATGTATTTTAACATAATATTTCTCTTTTCCTGCAGTTTAATTATCATTTAAGAACAGGAATAAACTGTAATTTAATGAATTTTGATTAAAACCGTGTTCTGTATTTTTACAGTTTATTGCATGTAATTTTGTGGTACTCACTGTAATTTTACAGAATCAGTCTGAAAACTTTGCTGCCAGTGCTTTCTCAGTTTTTTACATTTTTTGTCACAATGAGTATGGAGAAGGAGGGAGACCAAGGCAGGTTGATGGGTAGTATATTTAATGGTGACCAGTCCGATAATAATACATAATAAACTGGGCCCGGTTCCCCGATAACGTTCATACTTAGCGCGCTAAGAAGACTCAAAAAGATATATCTTACCGAAGTTGTTTATGTTCCTAAGTGTGTTCCCTGAAGTGTCCCTTAGGAAGCTTCTTAACACGTTACAAAGGCGCTGTCCCAAGGGAAGGTGCTGAATTTGTTGGCATCGATTGCTCAGAATCGGTTTTTCACTTCACGCGAAAGTGCATTAAGAAAGACAACACGTTCTATGTAAATGAAGCATTCCTCAAATTATTCCAGTAACATTTATTTTAGCATAGTTTAAGTTATCAGTAAAATATAGACTATTAATTCAATTATCAAATTGTCAGTAATGTGTTCACACGATATGTTGTGCCTGGTAGACAAACCAGGTATCCCTCGCTAATCATCCACCCTCCTCATCCCGTTGTGCCACTTGTCCCGCTTCTTGACGTGGGTTTAACGACTTCTAAAAATGATATAATACACTTTTATATCAATGGTAAGGTACTTACAATCAGAATTGATTGGCAAGCAGCTTCAGTTACTTCTGTTTAATGTGGTTTTGATTGCCATAGGTTGCTTTTTATTGTAAACATTAACCAATCTACAATGAACAGAGAGAGTTAGATAGAGAATATGGTGGGGAATCAACATAAGGGCACCAAGCTTCTCGTCAGAGGAACTTGAAGTTTTGCTGGACGAGGTGCACTGCACAAGGTGACACTGTTTTCCAGCTTTTGGAATAACATGTGCAACAGCAACAAAAAAGAGCTATGGAGCGACATAGCAAGGCTGCCTCCAGATCAGGCACACCGAGGTCCTGGCAGGATGTTAGGAAAAATCTGAAAAGGGCTTAAGTTTTGCCGAATAAAACAACTGACATGGACTAAACGGCTCTGCGGCCGGCGCCGTCGTTGCTTCAATACAAGGACACGTTGGATCGCTGCCATAGTTGGTCGCTTACTCGACACCACCATGCTTACCCATTTATAGATCTTAGCCATTTAGAGCCAAATTGTTTGCCAGACTTTAATTATCAAAAGTGATTGCCAATTTAAACGCGTTCATGACATTACGAAAGAGCCTTGGCTAATCACATACCACATATTAGTTCTGATACCAAATAAAGTCAGTTTCATTAATAGGCCTGTATCCATTGCAAACATTTTTTATTTATTTATTTTTTTCACTCACAAGGGGTCACTGTTACGCACAGCCCAGTGAGGGCCGACGTTTACAGAGACTATTGAACATTTTGTACTGTTTAATTAAGTTACTCTTTATTTAGTGTTACAATGCCATGCAGGGGCGGACTGGCCATCGGGAGGATCGGGAGTTTTCCCGAACGGCCGATCCATTCCGGGCCAAACGGGCCGTCACATTTTACTTTGACGGCCGGTCGGACATATTAAAACAAGTGAAAGTAGGCTGAAATGGACAGGCTGCATCCGCAAAACTGCGCTCTGGCCCGCCCGTCAAATCGAGAGAGAGTTCCTCTATATTCAAATGAGGAGAAACCCAGAGTGAATGATTGACGAACGCGGGGAGCGACAGATACAGCGCACGTGTACACGCACGCGCCACCCCCCCCCCACCGCCGGCCGCTCCATCCAAAGTCCCGGGCCAAATTTTTACCCAGTCCATCCCTGATGCCATGCATGATGTTATTTGTTTTGGGTTTTGTTAAGTTGCGTGTACTGTCCCTTTAAGGGGGACACATCTCTCTAGTCTGGGCTGTTGCTACTATGGGGTTTAGGTAGGCTATTATCTTGGAGATCTGTTTGATTAAGGATTACTGTACAGCCGTGTCCCATTAGTAATGTGAGCTTTCGGTATATATACAGCCCAGACTGAGAGAGAGGTTGTCGGTCATTGCTTTCTTTGAAAGAACGTTACGGAGGTATATATCTGAATCCAGGAGCTGTTACACATGCAAGTGTCTGTTGTGAAAAGAGTGTGGACAGTTTAATATTTATGCGTACGCTCTGTACTGTTCTATTAGCCTCAGCTCTTGCTGTTTTTGTTCAGCTGCAACTACGCTGTATGAAGAGAGCTTCCTGGATCTTGAATAATAATAAATACAACCACCATCTACCTGCCTGTCTGTCTTCCTCCTTATCTCACCCTACACCTTTGTGACAGTCACAGTTGATTTAAAAATGTTATGTGATCCAATTTATAACAATGGGCTCGAAACAAGCTGTAAAATTCCAGTGGAAGCCAGTGGAAGACACTCTGATGCCTGTGAGAAGGTTTATGCCCAAGTAAAAAAAAAGTATATTTAAATGTACTTGAAATGTATTTTATTTATCCTAAATATACTTCTAATATATTATTTTGGTATGTATATTTTAAAAGTATACTTCAAATATACTTAAATACATTGAATACATACTTATGGTTAAACATAAGTATACTAGAAGTATAATACTGGAGTATAATTTAAATATACTTTTTTTTACTTGGGCATGGTTTCTCTTGAGGTCAATGAATGTAGAGTTTTACCTACAGTATAAGTGTTAATAAACTAAATTATGACATCTATCATCAGGAAATTAACTACAAAACAACATTTGTTGCATTTGAAAAAATCTTTGAATAGACTGGTGTGGACTAAAAGAGTTGTACTTAAACAGCCTCAATATGGTAAACCCTTCTGTTGAAAGGAGCCTAAAAGCTGCAACCCATTCCGTTCTATTAATTCATTCATGGCTTTCCAACCCCTATAACTACTGAGACTGTCTCCTTTGAATGGTGTTGTAGTGTTTCAGAATTGACATGTACGTCACCTTATTTTCTTATTCTTTCATTTGTTTTGTGCATGTCACACTCAAATGATATGCTAGGCTCACGGTAGCCGACAAAATCCAAAAGAAAGGGTAGTTATCAAACTGATTGATATCATTGATTAAAAATAGAGTAAATAGCCAGAAGGCAGGCTGATTGTCACAGAGGGAAAGGGTGCCGGCCAGCCCGGGGCTTTGATATTCTTTAAGGGTGCAGTGAGCAATGTCATGTTTGCTGAAGCCATTGTTACAACTCTCCTTGGTGGTTCTTAACAGGCTTGGCTACAGATTTGTTGTGTGCATACCGCGATTCCCTTTTATCCACTTACATTAGTGGAGGACGGATAGCCAGTAGCTGTTTCTGCTGCCGCGGCCACTCAGCTTCTTGCAGGCTGCTAAATTTGACGCAGTCCCTCGTTACCTAGCCTTTGCTTTTCCTTCATAGTAGGTTGAACAGCCTACTTTAATGCTCTTTTCTCTTGTCTAATTCTCTCCTACAAATTAATAATTTTGAGTGGGGTCCCTTGTTGCTCTGTTGGTAAAGCATGGTACATGCAGTGCTAGGGTTGTGGGTTTGAATCCCACAAAGTGCCAGTATGACAATGTAAAAACTGACTACTGTAATTCTCCCTGTAAAAGAGTGTTAGCTAAATCACCTGAATGAAAACAGTATGTCGTACTAATGGATATTTGTGAATTGACTTTGAGTGCCAACTCCCAACAGCAACCAGAGCATTTAATCAAAAGAAATGTATTTTCACATGAATTTATAGAATAGAATAAGTACATAAGCAGTGATGGACAAGAAGTGTTTTCTTTTTTAACAAGCTAATTTTTTATTCAAATAAAAGATAACAGATACTGTTAGGTTCACTGTTTTGGCTGCCTGTTGTGTTCTGCCTCAGCAAAGTCTCTGTGTTCTCTGCTGCCTGTGTCTGTTGCTGTCTGTCTGTGATGAGCCCAGCAACATCCTAGTTCTAAACGAATAAAAGCACATTTATGATACAAAGAATAAAATCTCTGAATACATGCCTAATAAATTACCATTAGCTCATTAAACGTTATAACAGCAATATTTTGTTCTTGTCATGTATTTAAACCAGCAGTTTCAGAGCTAATATTGTGTTAAAGAATAAGGGAGCTCTAACTGCCTGAATACATTCAACCCTAGACTTTTATGGTGGAAGGTTATCATGTTTTTACTTGTAATTTCTGAATGGCCTCATACCCATCGTTATTAATTTGTTATGCTAGGTACACACTAAAAGATTTTTTAAATCTTATAAGATTTTCAAAATGTGAGAGACCACAAACATGAGGACAAAAAATCCTACATTTAACCGCTTTGCTCCTAAAGTGTGTGGTGTGCCATAATGTGACAAAGACAGCATGATTTTCAACCAGAGTCCAGACGTTGAACACACAAAATCTCTTGAGAATAAGCATCTCCAACTCTTCTCCCTGTCCAGTCTATTATGATTTTGGTTTTACACGACACATACAAACATTTGTGCTGTTGCCACAAATCGACAAGCTGATCCTCCATCTCTGCTTTCCAAATCAATTTAACTTTAAGATGCTCCATGACTGCATTTGTTATGATCTTCTCTCATCTTGCTTTCTGATTGGATATTGTTTCACTTCACTTGATGATCTCCAGATCGTGCACGGGTTTGTCCTCGGGGTTACCCACACACATCAGGATTTACGATTCGCAATCGGGGTGGCTCTGACGTTCTTCCGAGCAGGTCCGGTCACTCTTAACACACCTCACACCAAGGTTAAATCTGATTAAATAATCTCTAGAACCATCTAGATAGTCGCGATATTCCGAGGATTTTTGCAAGGGGGAAAATCGGCCCAAAATCAGCCCGATCATCTTGTTGTGTGTACCCAGGTTTACCTAGCATTTCTCTGTAGTAAAGCAAAAGTGTTTGAAAACACTATGAATCTTATGCTGGGTACTAGGGATCGACTGATATGGATTTTTTTGTGCCCATACCGATTTTTGTTCATCAGCCTTGGCTGATGACTGATACGGACTGCCAATTTTCTTGAGCCGATATTTGGAGCCGATACTGCTTTTGCTCCCACAAATTACATCATAAAAATGAAAAGATGATAACAAATGTTACAAGTCTCAATTAAAAAAAATGGAAACAAAAAATAGTGTCTTTCCTAAGATAAGGAAAATGTAAACAGCAATACTGAACAAAAAAGTTGCCAACTTTGGTAGTTTGGCTGACGTGAGACTAGAAATTGCTGTGACATTTTTGTTAACCTTAATTTTAGAAATGTCAGTCCTTGTTTACTTAGTATAAACCGTGATTTATGCAAAAAAAAGAACAGCTAATGAATGGAAACGCTTATTTTTTTAATTCTGAAAGCATCAGATTCACACCAGATGCGTGAGAGTTGGCAACCCTGGCAGTGGGCTCCGAATCCAAACCATGTTTCAAACCTAACTCTCTGAACTTTTCACACGCAACTGACGTATCAGGTGCAAAGTTTTCAGCGAATCAACGTTCAGAGAATCATGCAGTGAGAAAGTTTTAGGCAGATTTTACAGCTGTTGGCCTACTCTCCTGTCATTAATACGCTGTGGTCTAGTCATCAACAGAAAATTAACGGATTGAAAGGGGAGAATTTGATTTTGGTGTGACATTTCTTGCGTGTGCGTGGGAGCGTGAGATTGATGCTGAAAGCGTGAGTGTCATGCCAGATGCGTGAGAGTTGGCAACCCTGTCTTGAGGGGAGCGGGGGGGCTCTGATATCACTACGATGGCAAATCCGCCCCGCTCCAATTAGGGAGAGAGGTCGGTGAATAAAACTCCCACAAATACCACGGAACGGAACCACAAAACAACATCCGCATTATTCAATCATATGACCAGTGTTCGTAAAAGCTACCAATCAATCAATTAAATTATTTTATAAAGCCCTTTTTACAAAAGCAGTTGTCACAAAGTGCTTTGACAGACACCCGGCCCGAGACCCCCAAAAGCAAGCAACACAAGTGATGCACAATGGCTAGAAAAAACTCCCTAGTAGGAGGGACCTAGGAAGAAACCTAGAGAGAGGCCAGACTCAAGGGGGTGGCCGTCCTCTTCTGGCTGTACCGGGTGGGGGATCTGAAGGTACACAGCCCATTGTAATAAGGTCACTCCGTGTTCAATTATTGTCCAGCAATGAAGATATGATGGGTGGACTGTGACCATAGTCTTTATGTAGCATCAATACAGTTTGGTGTTCTTGTGAACGAAGACCGTGAAGCCGCCTGGAGATGAAAGCTGGCGTCATCGGGTGGAAACGGGATCATCAAACGCAGTGACATGGGATCCAGCACAGCAGCGGGCCAGGCACGGGAAGAGGACATCAAACGCAGTGACATGGGATCCAGCACAGCAGCGGGCCAGGCACGGGAGGGGGACAGGAAGGAGTCATCAGGCCACTTGGTCCTGTCGCATGTTCCTAGGGTCCTCCTAGGATGAACATGACATCAGGAACATTAGAGTGGGCATATCTTGGGTCTAGTACCTTGACACAGCTCTGACCCCAAAATGAATATATAAAACCCTAGTCCCCCGGCACATAAACTATTGCAGCATAACACCTGGGGCTGAGACGGGGGGGGACAAGAGACGTGGTCCTGCACAAGGAAGCCTCGGGCAGGAGCAAGCAGGCATGCTTCCGACCCACCCACATTGCCAAGACACACACTTCCAAAGGGGCACCAACAGACCGTACCACCGCAGAGGTATTGGGGTGAGGATATCCCAGTAGAGAGAGGGGAGCCTACCGGGCAAGCCAGCATGGGCGTTTCATTAACAGTGCCGCCGTTCTCTTTTAGCCCCCTGGGCCAGACTACACTATACCATAGAACTTACTGAAGAGATGAGTCTTCAGCATAGACTTAAATGTTGAGACTGAGTCTGCATCTCTCACATGGGTTGGCAGATCATTCCACAAAATTGGAGCTCTATATGAGAAAGCCCTTCCACCAGCTGTTTGTTTACAAGTTCTAGGAAAAGTAAGGAGGCCGGCATCTTGTGAATGTAATGTACGTGTGGGTATGTATGGTTGCACCAAATCAGACAAATAAGTAGGGGAAAGTCCATGTAGTGCTTTGTATGTTAATAGTAAAACTTTGAAATCAGCCCTAGCTTTAATGGGCAGCCAGTGTAGAGAAGCTAGAATTGGGGTAATGTGTTCCGTATGCATACAGATAGCCTACAACTTAGCTATTTGCAGCTCCTTGAATACAATCGCAAGCAAGTTTTAGAGACGCGGCATTCACAATTTCATTTGGACCCGCAAAACTTGCTTAGCTATAGTTGCAAGCACATTTAGAGCAACGTGTTTCCACTTTCAAAGTGTATGGCAATATTTCAGCTAAGTCAAAGATGTATTGAAAGTTTAAAACTTACAGTTGTCATGAAGCGCAGGCTACAGCACTCTGCTAGTGTGGGAGGGGCAGTACATGGTCTGCACGTGAACTGCAGCGTCTCCGGCAAAACAGAGCTACCTGTGTGGACGCCTGTCTGTAAATAACGCCGGGAAATTTGGCGAAAGAAGCTGCCGCGTATCGGCCCGAAATATCAGCCGGCCGATAAAATCGGTCGATCCCTACTGGGTACACACTAAAATATTTTAAAAATCTTATAAGACTTTCAAAATGTGAGGGACCACAAACATGAGGACAAAAAATCCTACATTTAACTGTTTTGCTCCTATAGTGTGTGGTGTGCCATGATATGACAAAGACAGCACACCACACACAAACAGATTTTCAACCAGACTCCCGACTGTGAACATGCAAAATCTCTTGAGACTTCAGAATAAGCATGACAAACTCTTCTCCCTGTCCAGTCTATTATGGTAGGTTTTACACAACACGTTGTATAAACATTTGTGCTTTTGCCACAAACAGGGATGTAGTGGGACAAAGATTTGGCCCGGGACTTTGCAATGGAGCGGCCAACGGGGGGTTTGGTGGCATGGCACTGTCCGTTGGCACACTCATGATGTATCTGTCACTCCCCGCATCAGTCACTCACCCACTTGGTTTCTCCGTAGCTCATCTAAATATAGGGTTCACCAAGGAACTCTCTCTCTATTTCGCTTCGGGTGCTGCAGCCAGGACTGTAACGGACCGACCGAACGTCCCGATGGCCAGAACCTTTGCCCCAGTCTGAGGTCAAGAGCGCTCTGGAGCAGGATTTCAGCAAAGATGTCTCTGTACATTGCTTCATTCATCTTTCACTTGATCCTGACTAGTGACCCAGTTCCTGCCACTGAAAAACATGCCCACAGCCTGATGATGCCAACACCATGATTCACTGCAGGGATGGCATTGGCCAGATGATGAGCGGTGCTTGGTTTCCTTGAGACATGACACTTACCATTCAGGCCACAGAGTTCAATTTTGTTTCATCAGACCAGAGAATTTTGTTTGTCATTGTCTGGGAGTCCTTCAGTTGCCTTTTGGCAAACACCAGGGAGGCTCTTGTGTGCCTTTTACTGAGGAGTGGCTTCTGTCTGGCCACTCTACCATATAGGCCTGATTTGTAGAGTGCTGCAGAGATGGTTGTTCTTCTGGAAGTTTCTCCTCTCTCCACAGAGAAATGCTGGAGGTCTGTCAGAGTCACCATTGGGTTCCTGGTCACCTCCCTGACTAAGTCCCTTCTCCCCCGTTCGCTCAGTTTGGCCAGGCGGCCAGCTCTAGGAAGAGTCCTGGTGGTTCCAAA
The DNA here is from genome assembly GCA_016801145.1 of Umbra pygmaea. Lineage (NCBI taxonomy): Eukaryota > Metazoa > Chordata > Actinopteri > Esociformes > Umbridae > Umbra > Umbra pygmaea. Next base: position 24,964 of record JACXGM010001697.1, read on the forward strand.
CTTCTTCCATTTACAGACATAGAGGCCACTGTGCTCATTGGGACCTTGGATGCTGCAGATATTTATCTGTACCCTTCCCCTGATCTGTGCCTTGATACAATCCTGTCTCGGAGGTGACAATTCCTTGGACTTCATGGCTTGCTTTGTGCTCTGACATGCACTTTTAACTGTGGGACCTTATATAGACAGGTGTGTGCCGTTCCAAATCATGGCCAGTCAACTGAATTTACTACAGGTGGACTCCAATCAGGTTGTGGAAACATCAAGGATGATCTGTGGAAACCGGATGCACCTGAGCTAAATTTGAGTGTCATGGCAAAAGCTGTGAATACTTATGTACATGTGTTTTTTTTATAAATTTGCCAAGATTTCAAAAACACTTCTTTCACATTGTCATTATGGGGTATTGTTTGTAGAATTTTGAGGGTAATATTGAATTAAATCCATATCAGAATAAGGGTGTAACATAACTAAATGTGGAAAAAGTGAAGCACTGTGAATATCTTCCTGATGCACTGTAGGACCATGGAATATATTGATACAAATCTAAAACAATTGATCTTAAAAGCAAAATGCTCCAGTTATCAAGCAACATTCAGCATGTATGCGTCACTGTAGAAATCCATACAGAGAGGGTTAAGATTTTGCAAAGAGGTTTGTGCTGGGTAGCTGGGCTAATATTCAGGGCATGCTGCAGAACATACCAACAAGCCAAAGGCCTAATCAGTTTAGCTGGACACAAAGGCACCACCCTTGTTATCAGTTTTCTTCTGTGGGTGGCTCAAATCTTGACATTAAGGAAAATCATGGAAAATGGAGCCTTATTGGATTATCTTGAGGGTATAAGGAAACGTCTGTTCTTCCACAGAAAGAGGTTTGAGCTGCGACACATTTACTCACCTTCAACAGTCACTAGCATCCATAACTCCACTTTATCCATGTTTGGATTGCATTAGCCTCAGTGTACAAATGTGCCAATGTTAACTTATCTCCTGGAAGATAGCATGCGGGTCTCAAAGGACTCGCTTGAAGAATTGATCGCACTGCCAGAAAAGGCTGGAAAATCTAGCTTTTTGCTGTCAAAGCAATATCAGTGATGGGAGCTGTTTAATTCCTATATGTCTTGGGTGACTTAAGGCTCAAACTGCATTACCATCTACTGCAGGAACAAAAGCAAAGGGATTTTATACAGCAGACTATTTCTGTAATGTCTTTGACAGAGGAGGTATACAGTGAATTCTCACCAGCATAGAGGCATCACATATTCTCTTCCATTGACCAGGCCTAGCTACATCATTTTGTATTTAGCATTACCGCTGTGATGTTGTCACTGTATTCTGTGTTGTGTGTTTTGTTTTTGTTTTTAAGTTTAGTCTTGCTTAAATTCTAGTGTTTTTCCTTTTGTTTGTATGCCATTGTATTTTCCCTCTCCATTTCACTTGCAATCCTCTAAGTCTCGAGTCTCCATTAATGCATCCCTCTAGCCCAGATTCCAGTTATCCTGTATTCAGATCACCTGTTCCCTATTATCCCCTGTATGTTCCTGCCCCTTTATGTTCCTCATTGCAAGATATTGTCTTTCTGGTACACTACTTTTTGCCTTAGACCTTGCTTTTTTGATTATACTTTTTGTACCTTAGCCCTGTGATTACCTGGACCTGTTTTCATTTTTGGACCTTGTTTTTGTATTATGTCTTGTACTTTTGCACTGATATTCTGCTGTGTTGCCAAACTCTGCCTGCCCACTGACCAGCCCTTTTCTGGTATTGTATGTATGGGTTGATACAATATTCCTACCCTGCTTGCACTCTGTGATTCCTGGGAATTGTTGTATTTTGGAACTTGTCAAGTATACTGAACATTCATTCCTGATTAAATTACAGTGGTATATTTTACTCTGTGTTTGGGTCCTCTTCCCTTTGGGGATGTTTTGGGAATCGTGACAACCACCAGCTCTCCAAAAACTGTTGAGTCAAGCCTGAATTTGGTGTCTGTTAAATTGTTCAGCTAGTGAACAATTAGCTGACAGTTTTCCTCCACTAGTCAATTAATCCATTAGGTTTGTTTTCTATGGAAATCCTGTCAGAGTAGTAGAGTAAAAAATATAGGTCTGTCACAGGTTACCATACTATGCAATACTTAGTATGGAAAAGCCCTAAATAATCTAAAAGTAGAACCCAATATGAGACTTTGAATGGGTCCAAATAATAGTAATGATTTTACTCCTCTAATTTTTTATTTTGTCAAAAAGGGAGTCTGCATTATGGGGCTCTGCTTGGATGATGAAAGAGTCCAGCTTAATCAACATTGAAGTCCAATCCCTTTTCTCAAGTCTCTGCAGAAAAAAGTGTGATTAAGCCTATTTTGCCAAGCTTGCCAAGAATGAGTTGGAGTAAAGGAGAATTCTTCATATAATGCCATCTCCTTTACAGTCAGCTAGTTAAGTTAATTTTATCCTGCATTGTTTTTGGTTCTGCTGATAATTGTGATGAATTTAATGTTGGAACCAATCTGCAATATTCTGGTTTTCAATTCAAACCACGACTACTGCTCCTGCTGTAAGGAAAGTTCATTCAATTAGCACCAATATCAAACAGCCATAATAAGCACTAAGCAGTGGCATGGGAAATGACTATCCAGACAGTGCAAATCCTTCAGGACAAGACACATCTCCGGTAGGCCTCTACAGCTCTTGTATTACTATAAAAAACATGGAAGAAAAGAGTACTCAACCGCTCAAGCTCTGACCGAAAACGAATTTGGCACCTGCTTTTCATCCTTGTTCAACTTGATCTCTGAATCTTGAAAGATGAAGGGATGAAACCAAAGTCTAGTTGGGAGTGACCGTCCTTTACCTGCACGCTGTACATAAACATATGTGAACCGTTTGGAATTACCTGGAAATCTGCATAAATTTGACAGAAAATCTGATCATCGTGTTCACAGACAGTCTGCTTAAACTAATGACACGCAAACAAATATACTTTTTCATGTTTTTATTCTACACATTGTGTAAACATTCGTAGTGCAGTCTGGATTTAATAACTGGTTGACCGTCTTTTGGTAGCAATAACCTCAACTAAACGTTTCCAGTAGTTATGGACCTAATCTGCACAATGCTCAAATTAACCAAATTGGACCATTCCACTTTACAAAACGGTTTCAGTTGAGCAATATTCTTGATGTGTAGTTTGAATTGCTCTCTAGAAATCATGCCACAGCATCTAAGTGGTTTGAGGTCAATACTCTGTCTTCTGTTGAAGCATTCTGCTGTTGATTTACTTCTGTGGTTTGGGTCATTGTCCTATTGCATCACCCAAATTCTCTTGAGCTTCAATTGGTGGATAGAACACCTTACATTCTCCTGCAAAATGAGTTTAATGGGAATTATTCCATCAATGATAGCTAGTTGTCCAGGACCTAAAGGGGGTCAGCGTTGCATAGTGGACTAAGTTGCTGGCTTGCAGGACAAGCTACGTCATGACAGTCAGTGGTTGGAGCCTGACAATGTCTTCTCCAACTTTGCCTGAAACCCCCCAGAATGAGGCAGCACAAATTGATATTGCGCTGCCCAGGATTTAAGATAGATCAGGTTATGATGATAATAATAATAATAATAATAATCCTTTATTTATATAGCACCTTTCATACAAGGAATGCAGCTCAAAGTGCTTTACATCAGTAAGTCAAAAAAATTTGCATAAAAAACATTTATGTCAATAAAAGAAATTTAAATAATTAGATTTAAAACATAAAAAGCATAGAGCACATTTGCAGGCAATCAAATAGAAATCTGAAATGTAAAGGAACATATTAAAAGAGGGAAGGCATAAAAAAGCATTTGAGTGCTGACTTTAAGTTAAATGCTTATCGTGAAAAGATATGTTTTTAACAGCTTTTTGAATATATCAATAGATGATGCTTCTTTGATATTTTTTGGTATTGTGTTCCACAGTTTTTGAGCATACTTTAAAAAAGGCAGCATTTCCAATTTTTCTGTGTGTGGAATTTTGTACCATTAGCAGGTTAGCTGTGTAAGATCTGAGTGCACTTTGGGAAACATAGGATTTTAGAGTCTGTAAAATAGGCTGTTCCTGAGCCATTTAGAGTTTAATAAACAAGCAGGAGGACCTTAAAATCAATCCTGTGGGAAACTGGGAGCCAGTGTAATTATTTCAGAACTGGAGTAATATGTTCTGGCCTCTTGGTTTTTGTAAAGAGTCTCGCTGCTGAGTTCTGTATGAATTGAATCTTCTGTAAAGACTTTTTTGGGAGGTCTGTAAGGAGGGCGTTGCAGTAATCCAATCTAGTTGTGACAAATGCGTGAATTAGTTTCTCTGCATCTTTCTGGGTTATGAATGCTCTAACTTTAGCAATAATTCTGAGGTGAAAGTAAGATGTTTTGGTCACCTTGTTAAGATGGGAGGTAACTTAGGTCAGAGTCTATGATAACACCTAGGCTCCTTACTTCAAGGTTGATCAGGGAATTCAGGTTACCAAGGTTCAAGCTAATTTTCTCCCTTTTGACTTTGGGGCCAACTAAGAGGATTTCTGTTTTATCCTCGTTTAATTTTAGGAAATTAACACTCATCCAGTTATGGCAATTAGGCACCTAGACAGTGAGCTTATTGCATCTATGTCATCTGGCTCTACGGAAATGTATAGCTGTGGAAATTTACATTGTGTTCTCTGATGACATCACCTAGTGGAAGCATGTATAGTGAAAAAAGTAGTGGAGCCAGACAGCTTCCTTGTGCAACACTGCATAGTACTTCATGTTCCTCAGATACATGGTCACCAAGACTGACAGAATTTTCTGCATGTAATGTAGGTTTGAAACCATCTGAGGACATTTTCTGAGAGACCAATCCAGTTTGAGACGGTCTAGTAGAATATCATGATCAATGGTGTCGAATGCTGCACTCAGGTCTAGGAGGACTAGAAACCAGACTTTGTTTGCATCCAGAGATGGGCATAAATACTGTAATAGATTACTTTTCTGGGTTGGGCTGAGTTCACAACTTTTGGGAAGTTCCTCATTAAGACCCTAATGCCCAGGTAAAAGAAGTTCTGTAATTTTAGAATGTTTCCCATTGTTACAATTGAAGGTTTACATTTTTCATAGTTCACTGGTAAGTTATGAACTTCTTTTACCTGGTCATTATGGTCATACTGAGGAACTTCCTAGAAGTTGTGAACTCAGCCCAACCCAGAAAAGTAATCTATTACAGTATTTATTGCCATCTCTGTTTGCATTCATGCTAATTCTTAAATCATTTACTATTTTGGTCAGGGCTGTTTCTGTACTATGGTTTGCACTAAAGCCTGACTGAAACTTTTCTAGAATGTTGTTGTAATTTCGAAATGTGCTCAGTTGGTGAAAAAATGCATTCTCAAGCATCTTACTTAGAAAAGTGACGTTTGATATTGGTCTATAATTGCTTAGTACCTTAGAGTCTAGTTGTGGTTTCCTAAGAAGTGGCTTTATAACAGCAGTTTTGTATGCATTTGGGAAGACCCCAGATTTGAGGGATTTCTTTCTAATATTTCGGACAGGGCATGAGATGCTATTAAACACGTTTTTTTCAGAAGAGTGTTCGGGATAGGTTCGATAGTGCAAGTGGTAGATTTACTCTCTAACAATCTTTTGCAGGTCTTCAGTAGCAATGCTGTTAAATGTCTTCATGTGCTTTGTACAAAGTTTGCTTGGGAAGTTTATATTTGTTGTAGTAATGCTGGCTCTGATGGTTGGGATTTTGTTATTAAAAAAGGCTGCAAACTCCTTGCATTTAGTTTCAGAGGCTTGACTTTTCCATTTCGGGATAGGGGCAGGATTTAGCAGTTTTCTATTGTTGAAAATAGTATTCTAGGGTTATTTCCACTTTTTATAATGATCTTGGAACAGTGTTATTGTATGTTGTTACAGATTTTTTGTAGGTACTAAGATGAACCTCAAGTCCAGTTTTTCATTCTTTATCATTTTCATTCCTCTGCCCTATTTGCTCTTTTTAGATTACGGACAGAGCTATTCATCCATGGAGCTGCTTTCTCTCCTAACCTCTTCTTTACTTGAATTGGGGCTGCTTTGTCTAGAGCACAGGTGTCAAACTGGTTCCACAGAGGGCCTAGTGCATGCTGGTTTTTGGTCTATCCCTTCAAAAAGAGCCCAATTAAGACCTAGACTGCCAGGTGAGGGGAGATCCTAACCAATTAGTGACCTACTCAAATCAGCCCGGTACAAGGTAAAAGCAAAAACCTGTATACACTAGGCCAGTGGTCCTCAAACCCTTCCATGGAGGGCCTAGTGTATGCTGGTTTTTGGTCTTTCCCTTCAATTAGAGCATGATTAGGACCTAGACTGCCAGGTGAGGGGTGATACTAATCAATTAGTGAGCTACTCCATCAAGCTTGTACAAGGTAAAAGCGAAAACCTGCATACACTAGGCCAGTGGTCCTCAAACCCTTCCATAAAGGGCCTAGTGTATGCTGGTTTTTGGTCTTTCCCTTCAATTAGAGCATAATTAGGACCTAGACTGCCAGGTGAGGGGAGATCCTAACCAATTAGTGACCTACTCAAATCAGCCCGGTACAAGGTAAAAGCAAAAACCTGCATACACTAGGCCAGTGGTCCTCAAACCCTTCCATGGAGGGCCTAGTGTATGCTGGTTTTTGGTCTTTCCCTTCAATTAGAGCATGATTAGGACCTAGACTGCCAGGTGAGGGGTGATACTAATCAATTAGTGAGCTACTCCATCAAGATTGTACAAGGTAAAAGCGAAAACCTGCATACACTAGGCCAGTGGTCCTCAAACCCTTCCATAAAGGGCCTAGTGTATGCTGGTGTTTGGTCTTTCCCTTCAATTAGAGCATAATTAGGACCTAGACTGCCAGGTGAGGGGAGATACTAACCAATTAGTGAGCTACTCCATCAGGCTTGTACAAGGTAAAAGCAAACACCTGCACTGTAAAAAATAAAAGCTTGCAAAAACGCAAAATTCCATGTCAACCCTCTGCATTAACATTTTCATGTTTTCCCAACAAAGTTTTATGCATTTTCCAAACTACAAAAATGCTGTCATCTTTACGAAAAATTGTTCATTCTACCAACTTGAAATTCATCATTCTGCCATCGTAAGATTGTCTGTTGAGTAAACAGTGACGTGATCAAAATCCTCTGATAACTAGAATGCAATATCAAAAATGTAACTTACATTTCCAAGCTCAAATATCACACAGTCTTACCATCATTTAGCTGACACTCTAATCCAGAATAACTTTCAGTAAGTACCAGGACATTTGGCACAAGACGGGAATTGAACCAACAACCTTCCAACTACAAGTCTTCCTCCCTAACCACTGAGCTATCTGCACAAGTGAGTTTTGCTAGATAGTAGAGCACCATTGGGCATTGTCAACGTTGACAGACAAAACATATCTCAATCTGACAATTATTTGGCGGCACAGCTTGAAAACTATAAATTCCACGTTCAATTTACTCACAAATGCATGTTTGGTTACATTTGTGAGTCAAACTGTTGGTGTAACATGCTTTTCTTTATTCTTGTATAGTCATTACATTTGTTCATGGTAATGATTCAGAAAATAATATAAACTGGATAGGGCACATTTCTATTTTTTACAGTGTGGCGCCACAGCTTGGGAACTACAAATTCTACGTTAAGTTTACTTACAAATGCATGTTTGGTTACATTTGGGAGTCAAATGTTGGTTTAACATCCTATTCTTTATTCTTGTATAGTCATTACATTTGTTCATGGTAATGATTCAGAAAATCATATAAACTGGATAACACGTATTTCTATTTTTTACAGTGTGCATACACTAGGCCCTCCATGGAAGGGTTTGAGGACCACTGCACTAGGCCCTCCATGGAACCGGTTTGACACCAGTGGTCTAGAGCATTGGTCAGATAGTAATTTAGTTTGTTTACCATCTCATGGACTGTGTTGATTGTGCTAAAATGAAGCTGACTTAGCACCTTGGAAATATGTTGCTCGACAGCTTCACTTACGTATCGTTTTCTGACTACATTTTGTACCTTATTCCTGGTTTCAGATAGGTGTGCATCATAAAATGACCACACAGTAGTGGTCTGAGAGGGAGACATTTGTCACAGAAAGATTTTGTATGGGAAATCCTTTTGATATCACCAGATCCAATATATTTCCGTGTTCATGTGTCTGTTGTGAGATCTGTTGAATCAGGTCAAAAGTATGCAGAATGTTCATGAATTCCATAGCATATTTGTCAGCATCATTATTTAATAATGTTTAGGTGAATGTTTATAAGAATTTGATCATGTTTGATGACGGTCAGTGACAGTATTTCAGAGAATTCTGGTAGAAAGGCTGGAAGTTGTTTTGGTGGTCGATATATTGTTAACATCAACACTGGTATTTCTGCTTTGAGATTGAAGGCCACATATTCAAATGTTGAGAATTCTCTGAGATCAACCTTTGTTCAGCAAAAATGTTAATGGTAAATCACAGCTAATCCTCCCCCGTCTACCCTTTCTCACGGACTGAATAAATGTATAGCTCTTAGGACTTGCCTCGATGAGTGTTGGATTTCTATTTTCATCTAGCCAGGTTTCTGTTAAAAACATGAAATCAAGTTTATGGTTGAAAATGAGATGATTCATTAAGAAAGATTTGTTTGTTAGTGATTTAATATTTAGCAGTGCTAATTTAGTTAGAACTTGCTCCAAAGCTATTTTGTGTTTGGGGATTTTTATTTTATTTTATTTAAATTTGAAGAGATTATAGGGTGGGAGTAAACTTGGTAGCTTTTGTTTGCCCTTGTTCTAGTCAAAACCGTAATAGGGATTGGTGTCATTTGAATTCGCAACATTGTTATTATCACTTATTGTTTGGGTACATACTGACCTAAAGTCATCATGCACTGTAACATTTCTGTCCATCTGAATCCCACAAAGACTGCTTCTTTTAAAGTCATCATGCACTGTAACATATCGGTCCATCTGAATATTACAAAACCTTTCGTGCCACAAGCTAATAACATCAACATTGGTGGCACTGTTTGCGTGATATCACTGTTTTATAGAAAGTAGTTCATCCATTTCACCCATTGTTTTCTGCAGTTTTTCAGAAACCAGCCTGATGGGAGACGTTGCTCGTTGGTCTCCATCTACACCTTATGGGCACATTGGGGTAAACCATTGGGCTAAACCACCTAGGTAGCTCCAATTAATACTGATTGAGCAGTATTCTGTCAGCAATAATTATAAATTTTACGTCACATTTATCCAAGTATATACACAAAAAATACACACTAGATCTTGCTTACTGGCTTATTACCTCAGCTGCTCCCAAATTGACTGGCTTATTTTCCCTAACACAACACCTTGAGCTAGTTCGCCATTCACTGTATCCTTAACAGATACAATCTGTCACTAAATCCTCAGAAGTTGATCTAGAGCTATACCACCTAGCTAGCTCCAATTGATACAGATTGAGCAATATTCTGTCAATGATACATTTTTATTTTATGTTGCATTCATCCAAGCAGGGCTTAGTTTGAGCCGGAACACGCCGGAACATGTTCCGGCACTTCCGACGTTGGATCCAGAACTTTTTTATTGGATCCGGCACCTGTGTCACTATGAAAAATGTATCACCTAGATTGAAAAAAAATTATTACTGTTTGTTTAGTGTTCAATGTTATCTGTCTTGTTTTGTCTTTATTCCCCATTGAAGTTCCACAAAAATCTTGCGTTTGCATTTTCAAGGCGATTTGAGCTGAATTTTCAGGGTTTGTGCAAGCGCGGACTTTTCCTATGAGCTGAAACCAGTGTTGCCATGTCAGTGAAATTCCTGATGAGCTCACTAACATTTTTTGTCTATTGAAGAAATAAAAGTTCATAGTCAATTAAAAAATCCTTTAATTATAGAAACAAGTATAGTATAGGGAAAATATGCAAACTCTTTTGTGCATAAATAAATTTAATTTATAGGCATTTTCCATGGTTTTGAGTCCTGAAATTCCCCAAAACCTGGCAACCGTAACTGCAACACGATTTCCAGATCTGTGTTGTCTTGATTCGCCGCTATCAGCGTAGTGAGTAGACAATGAACATGAAACGAACCATGGTGATTATTCCTTGTTTGACTTCTAAGAAGTTAATGTTGGAAAACCAAAGTAAAACGTTTTTTTTACAGACGTAATTATCATTACTACTGATGAGTTTATAACTATCCTGTGCAAATTTTATGGACAAAGATCTCAAAAACAAAGAGTTGGTTTCTGCTGTGCATGTTTCATTGGCAACATGCTAGCTGTGCAAGTCAGCCTCAAAATACTTAACGCCAGATCAAAAACATCCAGGACTAAAGCGAAGGTCTCTGCTTGTATACTGGGCTGTTTTAGTCATAGAAATATAATGGATAGAAAGGCCATTGAGCTGCTTGGCGTGGTCATTCGATTAGTACACAACGAAATGGCAATTGTTGTTAGTTGTCACACTGACAACACGCAAATTTAACGGTTTAATGCGGAAGTAGGCTGCTAGATCTTTGCAATGGAATGGTACATGTAAAAATGGCTGCCGCTCTGACCATTCTGCTACATTGATTTGCATTGGAACGTCCTTTCTATCCATTCCATTTCTATGGTTTTAGTAATAGGTACAGTGTTGTGTTTCTATATTTCAGTTCTGTGAATGGGTCTGGCTTAATTCCATGGATGTATTAAGAGAACGGTGCCGATTTTGATAGGGGTGTAGAATTTCTCTGGTTAGAGTATACTTCCTCTTTCAGAAACGCGCGTATAAAACTAAAACCTATTTCTTGACATTTTTAAAATATGTAATAAGCAATTCATATAAGATAATCTTTCCCTACACAATGTAGAGTTTTGTTACACTCAAAAGCAATGCCTAAAATTCATGAAAGTTATCAAATACAGACCTGTAATTGCCACAATTGTAATTGTTGAAATTAGAAAGTAAGAATTAAAATGTTTAAACTCTCTTTTTACCCATTACTATTTTCATGTAATAACAAGTCTATAAAAAGGATTTTTATTTATTTAGAATCCTCACTTTTGGGGAGCACCCGCTGCCTGTGGAGATTGCATCTCTCAAACTGAAGGTGGGTCTGCCCTCCTGCCCTGTCCTTGTTTGTGCCTGTTGTTGGTGCATGTTTTCTTGTGTCTGGATCCGCGCCTTGGGGGGGGGGGGGGCAATGTCACAACTCCTCACATTGGACACTGGTTGAGGAGTGTTATACAAGACTAATTACCGAGGGTCTGATTTCTGGGAATCCTGGCACCACTTTTAGTCATGCTCGCCCAATTTGTCCGTTTTTTATTTATTAAAAAAGTTTGAAATTTCGTTCCACTTCATGATTGTGTCTCACTTATTGTTGCTTCTTCACAAAAAATTACAGTTTTATATCTTTATGTTTGAAGCCTGAAATGTGGCAGAAGGTTGAAATGTTCAAAGGGGCCGAATACTTTCGCAAGGCACTGTATTTTTAACAATACCTTACTTTGTCAGTGAACATTTTTTCTGCCGGAGACGCTAGATTGGAAGGTTGTCATTGATGATAACAAAACCCATGATCCCTCGCTACTTCCCGACATCATGCAAGTACATCTTTTGCCATTGGTTTGATTGAGAGACCCCTAGCGGCCAATAACTACATATTGTACGTTTTACTTCACATGAGTTCCAAGTGTCACATGCTTAAATGTTTTATGTATGCATGATTCAAAGTGTATGCATGCTTTCACATGTGGATATTAGGGCATCACATGTCAATATGTGCATTTTTCATGTGATCACATTTTATTCTCATGTGTTAACATGCGCCCACATGTTATTCATGTGACCACATGTGCCCAAATATTATTCACATGTGCACACATGTTGTTCAGGTGTTACCACATGTTATTCATGCATGTGGTTTTTCTGTAAGGGTGGGAATGATCTTTAGACCAGAGGGAAGAGTGCCCCCTACTGGCACTTCAACACTACTTCCAGCATTGTAATACAGGGTTCTATGCTGCTGGCAACCACCAGATAGCAAAAACATTAGGTGTGACCAAATCAACTATTTGGTAAATTCTTAAACATAATGCTCACACTGGTGAGCTCAGAAATACTAAAATGCCCAGAAGACCATAGATAACAATGCCAAAGTATACTTATGAAAATGTGTTATTTTGATGCTGAACAAAACCCTCTTCACAACAGTTGCCCAGATAAAGAGCACCCTCCAAGAGGTACGTTGTGCACTGTTATCGATTATTTTCTTATTGTCAGTACAGCATATGTAGGGATATCATCTTGGTACTTCACTAGTTCAATAACACCAATGTCACTTTTTAGGGCATACCAAATGAACTGTCTATAAACCAAAGTGTATAAGGCCTACATGTAGGTGCAGCCAGTGCAGCATGTTGATCATAGGGTAAGATGGGGCAACTGCCCCCCCTCCTTATTTCACATAATGCCCACATCATGTCAGCAACATTTATCTCCAACACGTTCCCTGGCTGGCACTTTCACCATTAAAATTGTCCTTTGAGTAATCACAACTTCTGAATATATTCTGAAAACTGTTTTTGAGTTAAACTGATTAAAAATTTTCATGTTTTGTAAATGTTGTGGAGAAATTTCAATTTAGTTATATATGATTTGCTTTTAATGTACAAGTAGTAAAGCCTCGTGATAAATACTGAAATAAATAATCATTTAAAAAATGAAATTTCATCAAAAGATGAAAAATAGTGTAAACTCTGGCCATTCATTTTCTTTTCATAATACATTCACCCATGGATGGCCATGACCACATACCATGTCTTTTCCAAACATTGCTTTTTTGTGTCATCAATTACACATTGTTCTTATGGGTTCAGCATCCCCATCTCACCCTAGTTAATAATCACTTGAAAAATAGGTGCAGAGCAGAGCCTGGAACTATCAATTGTTGACAAAGAAACCTAAGAAATACTACCGTCACATTTACTGGTGCTTCTGCCATGTTTCCAACACAGCATCATCGGATTAGCTAATAGCTAGAGAAGTCCCCTCGGTATAGTAAAATGCTATAATAGCACTCTGTGGCATATTGAAGTCACTCAAGTTCAAATAAGAAGGCGAACGTAATTTTGTTACCCCGCCTCCAGGAGTGCGCAACACGTGATTTATTTGCCAAAATCCAGTATGGCGGAATCTGTGAATGATTCTCGCACTGGCGCGGTCTCCAATGGGTCCTAAACCCTACTCTTGGATAGAGTAGTGGAACTGTTGCTGCATACGGAAACTGGATATAAATGAGAAACATTCAGGCCAGCGTTTGTACTTGTAGCTTTTATTTGAAAAGCAAATATGAGTCGCTAATACAGCGTTTACGAGATGAGACAATGTCTGCATGTTTGATTGACTTCGTAGAATTGGAACTATTCATGCGGAGGTGAAGTTATCATGTTGTCTATTTCTGGGTATGTTCTTTATACTACTTTCTTATTTCAATTCTAGTTTCGCATGCATAGTGGACTTATTGAAAGTGGATCGGTGTATAGCATATAAAATAAATCCAATGCATTTAATATCAATGAACGACATTACCTACAGTGTACGGGCGAGCTATTTTATGAAATTATGCGATGATCTACTACTGAAGTGAAATACAACATCCCGCAGGATTCCACTAAAAACATTGCATCCGATGGGTGATCATCGGAAATTATTCACGTTGCAAAGGCAAACTGTTGGACATTTGTGTGATTCAGTTTCTCTCAGACTTTAATCTGTGTTATAGTGTACAGTAATGTAGCTATTACTTGTTAATTTTATAGATCATATTTTGGGATTAAACTCGCACGGCACGTTTAGGTTGAATGTGAAATTACTTTATCGACAAGTTAAAGGCAAAAATATCAAAAACGATATAGTAGCATACGTTAACTTTATGCGGTTAGCTTATGACAATTTATGCGTAAACATAACTCCTTACGAGGCGCTGTCAAATTGCTATTGCGCTCCATTGGGAGAGACATGCTTGTCCAGGCACAGTACAACAATACACCGTTCTATAGTACAGTCAGGGGAAAACACCCGTTTGAAACCGGTTGGGGGTCACTGTAAAAATAGTTTGATTAGAGTTCTATGTATACGTCTGCTAACTTATTTTTTCCACACCAAAAGATGCTTAAGCTGCACCTTTTTATAGCCCGAGGTTTGAGCAGCAGAATGGTTTTGTCAAGTTAGATCTCGGTAACATCATTGAGTCCATGGGGGAGACTGGGGCTAATTGTAACACGGGTCGGGTGTAACAAATTGTGTAGGTGGATTGTTTGTGACCTATTAAGCTCTTCCCTGAGACTATCAGTTAAACCTGGAAAATCGCATTGAACATATTATTTAGAACAGGGGTGTCAGTGCGCTCTTTGCAGAAGCAGAACGTTCATGCATGCCAAATAGAATAACAAACTTGAGTTCGACACCTGTGATTTACAACAATTAGATCTAATACCGTTACGGTATAGCCTATATTTTCTGAGACAGGCAGTTAGGCCTGGAGTTTTGATGAGAATCGTTTTGCATAATTGTTGTTTAGAATAATTTGATGAACACAATAACATGAACAATGATGTGTTCATTAAATTATTCTGAATAACATGTTATTCACAAAAACTCACAGGTTGAACTGCCTGAGCTAGGTTATTACCTGTCAGAGAGTTAGGAGGGTGAGCTTTCATGAAGATTGCTTTTAACAATTGTTATTATGAATATTTTGATTAACACAAAAGCTTTAGTATATACTAGATTCAAATTTTCTCAATAGCCGCTTTCCGACCGCAGGGATTTTTGCAGTTCGTAGAACATAACGTTCCTATAACCCTTTTTTTCTCGTGTTCCGATAGAAGAAATTGCAGGATTATTTAGTTCCTCGCACTGCCATTCCTATAACCTTTTTAGCTCCTACTCCAGAGCAGGGTCTTTCCCTTTTCCCAGGTCCACGTTGATTGGTCCAACTTATAAATTACGCTGGTCGCTTCGTTTGTCTCTTGCGTATAATGCTACATATTATGCTGGAGCCTTCGTCTTTTGTGTTTCTGTGTTAAGTAGCTACTAAATTTCTATGACTCCAGCCTAGTTTTTAAACGCTGCGGTTCAAACTCCGTTATTAGGACATTATCAACACAACATTCTTTTTATAAAATTGTATTGGATGTCGTTTTCAGCCTCGTAATCTGAACAAACAAACAGCAAGCCGCGCAAGGAACCCGGCACTACTTGGGCTGAAAACAACCAGATCATCCACATACATAAGATGATTTACACACTTATCTCCAATCATACACCCAGCGTTACAAACATTAAACTGTGAAATGTTGTATGTGGCGCTACACTAAAGACTAGTTACGACGCTATAAAAGCCTGTTGCGGTGCTTGCGTCGCTCCCTTATCCCTCCTACCAGTTCCTATGGCCACTTGACCAGTGCAAATGCAAATAGCAAAACCGGTTTTGGGGAGAGTAGTTAATAGAACTGGTTAGAAGTGGACTGTTCCTATAACTACGTTCCTGTAACTACTTGGTCGGAAAGTGGCTAATAACTGTCAGGGCAGATGGAATGTAGCTGATGTCAAGGCATTATGGCAAGACCTGTGCACACGTGCATCAACCCTGAAAGAAAGGGTAAGCCCATCCTGTTTCGTAGGTCATCTTTCAGCAGTGTGACTTGAAAAAAAGCTCTTTCAACTGGAGCGTTGGATAATGGGGAGGGTGAGGATTTTTATAGCACCAAAGGTGAAATCCTGGAAACAATGGTTTTCTCCAGCATCTTAAAAATGATTCCACTTCGAGCCAAAATGTGTCAATGGCCAGGTTGGTTTGAAAAACCTGCGGAGGCAACATTAGTGTGTTTGAGGTGCGGGTGGCGCTGGCGTGTGTGACGTGAGCTGAAGGTATTGGGAGTGTCTGTTGTGAGTTTAGGGGGCACGTCAGCCAGAGCTGTAGTGGGTGTGTGTGTGTGAGTGATTGAGTGAGACTACTGCTTGCTGAACTAAGGGTTGCAGGAAGAAGGATCTGATGTGCCGGTGTTTTGGCTACAAAAACCCGCCGAACTGATCCTATACCCATTTTTGCCCAGAAAACAGATTTCAAAACCACCCAACTGGGCGGGAAAAACCACCAAATCTGTTAACCCTGCAGGGAGAAATCCGAAAGACTGTCCCGATTTAAAGATATGATTAAGCCAGTCCAGTGTCAATTGAGAAAACAACCAGCGCAGGTGCAGTTCTAGCAGGGGGCCAAGCACGTTCGTCTGGCAACACTATGTTATGTCGGCAACACAAACTCGGATTTGTACTTTCAGAATAATAGCACTCGTAATTCATTACAATAATCATTGTTAATTCATTGCATAGATACTGGGTCTTATGGAGGACGAAGTCTGCCAAAATAAGAAATAAATAAATGAATACATGCATCAATAAAAATATTTATACATAAAAATATACATAAAAATATACATAAAAATATACATAAAAATATACAAATATAAAATTATACATTTATTAATCAATATTATTTCGTTATTTATTTATTTATTTCTGTGATAATTTATTTCTGTATTTATTTATATTTATATTAATTTATTTCAATATTCTTTTATTTCTGTATTTATTTCCGTATATATTTATTTCTGTATTTCCACATCCTTAAGCTAATGAGGGGGCGGGACTTAGCAAGCAAACCAAGAGCCGGAGATAGAAACCCTTGATAGAAACAGATGGTGAACGTAAAAACACAGCTGGGGAGGAACCAAGGCTACGACACAGGGTGGATTTGTAAGATAAAGAATTCCTTCACCAACCCCAAAAAACGATGCAATGTCATAAACAGACAATCCTACTAACTGTGTTGTCTAGTTGCGTTTTTTTGTGGCTTCGGTGTCAACTCCGTTAACTACTGTAGCTTGCTCTCTCGTTCCGTCTATCTCTTAGTTTCTGTGTGTGTTTCTGTGTGTGTTTCTGTGTGTGTTTCTGTGTGTGTTTCTGTGTGTGTTTCTGTGTGTTCACGACAACTGAACATTGCACTGACAGTTCTATTCTTTGATTAAATGGGTAGGCTACAACGTAGAAGAGAGAAACTGGTAGCTATCTGATCTTATTAACGCTAGATTGAATTTTCAAAAACAAAATATAATATCTATATTTTTGGACCGATCTGCCCACCCCTATTGGGTGTGTAGTGGACAGGTTTGCCAGACAAATTGAAGGAGTTGAAATAGCGTGAATAGACTTGCCTATACTCAGTAGTAGTGACCGTCCATGTCTGTTGCTCTGACACCGATCAACCAATCGGAAAAAAGTGACACTGTGACATACTTTGAGTGACAGCCTCCTCATTAGCTTAAGGATGTGGAAATATAGAAATAAATATATACAGAAATAAATATACAGAAATAAATGATCATGGAAATAAATAAATAAATAAATAGGGAATTTATATTGATTGATTTGTAAAACTTTATATTTTGATATTTTTATGTATAGTTCTATGTATAAGTATTTTTATTGATGCATATATTTATTTATTTATTTCTTTTTTGGCAGACTTGGTCCTCCATAGGGTCTATGTTCTTGTGTTTCTAAAATTAGTCTATTGTTATGTAAAACAGACTCTAGTGAATGTTTTTCAAATGTAATCGTGTTTTCACACGAGACACTGACAATATATTCAATCAGTTTCTGTGTACAATGTATTTGTTACTGTTTTCCATGAAACGTTGTAATTGAAAACATGTTAAATGTTTTTTTTTGCAATCATATACTCTTGGTTCTTTACACACAATACAATTGCATTTGGTTACAATTCACTAGCTTTGTAATGACTTCACAATGATTATTGAAATTAATTAAAATGAGTGCTATTATTCTGAAAGGACAAATTCGAGTTTGTGTTGCCAACATAACATAGTGTTGCCAGGTGAACGTGTTTGCCCCCCTGCTAGAACCGTGCCTGAACCAATGGGCCGCTGAGCTATGTGTTAAATGGGCTGTGTCTGTCAGAAAAAGAACTAGCCTATATGGGATATTTTTGACTAAAGTGTTTTGGGCCAGCAGCCCAGTGTCAATTGAAAAAACAATGGGCCAAAATGTGCGTCGGCCCACCGGGAAAGTGCCCAGTATGCCAGATGACCAGTCTGCCCTTGAACATAATTACCAAAAGATGCAGATCTAACATACAAGTGAAATGCTTATGTACAGTATCAGCCCTTCACAATGGTAAAACTTAAAATGGTATTAAGAAAATAATAGTTGCATTTTAACTTAAAGGTACAATATGTAATATCAATCAAAACAATAACAAAATACATACTTTGCATTAAAAGCAAATATCACTATACATATAT
>JACXGM010001698.1:0-16176 GCA_016801145.1 Umbra pygmaea
GACTTGGCCATTCTAACACCTGGATATGTTTATTTGTGAACCATTCCATTGTAGATTTTGCTTTATGTTTTGGATCATTGTCTTGTTGGAAGACAAATCTCCGTCCCAGTCTCAGGTCTTTTGCAGACTCCATCAGGTCTTCTTCCAGAATGGTCCTGTATTTGGCTCCATCCATCTTCCCATCAATTTTAGCCATCTTTCCTGTCCCTGCTGAAGAGAAGCAGGCCCAAACCATGATGCTGCCACCACCATGTTTGACAGTGGGGATGGTGTTTTCAGGGTGATGAGCTGTGTTGCTTTTACGCCAAACATAACGTTTTGCATTGTTGCCAAAAAGTTCCATTTTGGATTCATCTGACCAGAGCACCTTCTTCCACATGTTTGGTGTGTCCCAGGTGGCTTGTGGCAAACTTTAAACAACACATTTTATGGATATCTTTCAGAAATGGCTTTCTTCTTGCCACTCTTCCATAAAGGCCAGATTTGTGCAGTATACGACTGATTGTTGTCCTATGGACAGACTCGCCCACCTCAGCTGTAGATCTCTGCAGTTCATCCAGAGTGATCATGGGCCTCTTGGCTGCATCTTTGATCAGTCTTCTCCTTGTATGAGCTGAAAGTTTAGAGGGACGGCTGGGTCTTGGTAGATTTGCAGTGGTCTGATACTCCTTCCATTTCAATATTATCGCTTGCACAGTGCTCCTTGGGATGTTTAAAGCTTGGGAAATCTTTCTGTATCCAAATCCGGCTTTAAACTTCTCCACAACAGTATCTCGGACCTGCCTGGTGCACAGTAAAAACGGCTGTGTTACATCAACACCCTAAGTGTTAAATTAACACTCTCAGTGTTTATATAGGTCCAAATTGACACTGAAGAGCCATTTTTACTGTGTGTGTTCCTTGTTCTTCATGATGCTCTCTGTGCTTTCAACGGACCTCTGAGAATATCACAGAGCAGGTGCATTTATACGGAGACTTGATTACACACAGGTGGATTCTATTTATCATCATTAGTCATTTAGGTCAACATTGGATCATTCAGAGATCCTCACTGAACTTCTGGAGAGAGTTTGCTGCACTGAAAGTAAAGGGGCTGAATAATTTTGCTCGCCCAATTTGGCGAATTTAGTTTTTTATTTGTCAAAAAAATTTGAAATATCCAATAAATTTCTATCCACTTCATGATTGTGTCCCACTTGTTGTTGCTTCTTCAAAAAAAATTACAGTTTTATATCTTTATTTTTGAAGCCTGAAATGTGGTAAAAGGTCGAAATGTTCAAGGGGGCCGAATACTTTCGCAAGGCACTGTATACTTCCGTCTAGTTCCAATACCTTCCACTTTCTACAATGGGCAAAACAAGGTATTTGGGTTTTAAAATAAAGCATCCTTAAGAGTTGGTTCAAACCAGTTTTTGTTTTGTGTAAGGAGTGGTTAATCATGTTTAATGATATTTGCCTATTGGAGAAATCCACAGCTATAATCAATGTAGCTATCAGTATAAAATTATTTAATTATTCCAATGCTTTCACATATATACTGTACATTCTGTAATTTAGAATTCTGTAATATGTGATTGTTATAGGCTATGTTGTTGGTTTATTTATTTATTATAATAATTTGTTTATTGGTTTATTTCGTTTGCCTTTTTTATGTTGGCATACTTATCTATGTTGTGTGTAATTTTGTCCTTTAGCTGTTTTGAGTGTTTGTTAGTTTTCCCCCCCTATACTGTTAAAAAAGAAAAAAAAGAATTTGTGATAGAAGCTAGCTTGCTACTGTACACTATTAGCTAAATAGCTATCCATCCACAGTACATCACAACTGGATATATGCTTTTTACTACCTTGGGCACATTGTTAATTTCGTCAATGTACTAATATTGGAAACCATAGTGTTGTTTGATAACATTTTTTGATTCTGTGTGTTATTAGAGATGAATGATAGCTAAAATATACATTATTTCAAATGCTTTTTGAAATGTCTATCATTTTAGTGAATCATTACACTAATCATTTTTTTTCTAAAAGTATTTAAGACAATCTTTCACTTTCGTTACACGCTCCACCTATTACGAACACGGGGACAAGGCAAACCGCTTGCTGGTGCATCAGTTAAATCGATGCGCTGCTTTTCGTTTGATCCCTCAAATCCAATGGGGATCTATGACATCTTTAAATCCTGCTACTCCTTACTTAACACATCGGAGTCTTCTGCAAACACAGCTAAAATGACTTTTAATACGCTAGACATTCCCACTGTTGCTGCGGAGGTTGCTGTTGACCTTGACTCTCCTCTAAGAATTGAGGAGGTGATCGCCTCAATAAAAACTATTCAAAACAGCAAAGCTCCCAGCGCAGATGGGTTCACTATTGAGTTATAAAAAATGTATCCACAACCTTAACACAGGCTTCTATTACACTTCTTCTTAAAAATGGTAAAAAACCCAACTGCTTGTTCCTCATACAGGCCACTCAGCCTCCTCAATGTTGATTTTAAGGTGATATCTAAATTGCTTGCTACCCATCTGGAGGGGGTTCTTCCAGCAGTCACCTCGGAAGAACAGACAGGATTTATCAAGGGTAGACAGGCATTTGTCAAAATTCGGACTCTTCTCAAAATTATTTAGTCCAAACAGTTCTCCAGTTCCCCGGAGTTTGTGGTTTCACTCGATGCAGATTAGGCATTTGATAGAATTGAGTGGGAATATTTATTTTTGGCGCTAAGAAAGTTTGGTTTTGTTGACAATCTCTGTGCATGGATTAGACTGTTATATGCTTCCCCTTAGGCCAGTGTCTGCACTAATGGCAACAAAAACTGCCCAAAAGCGCCTATACTTCCTGAGGAGACTGAAGAAGTTTGGCATGTCTGTCAGGATTTTAACTAACTTCTACAGGTGCACCACTGAGAGCATCCTCTCAGGCTGCATTACAGCCTGGTACGGCAGCTGCTCCGCTGCTGATCGTAAGGCCCTTCATTGGGTGGTGAAGTCAGCGGAGCGCATCATAGGCTGCTCCCTCCCTTCCGTGCAAGGCATCTACCAGAAGCGATGCATTAGGAAAACTAAGAACATTCTAAAAGACCACAGCCACCCAGGCCGTAAACATTTCTCACTCCTGCTGTCTGGTAGACGTTACCGGAGCATCAAGGCACGGACTACCAGACTTAAAAACAGTTTCTTCCCCCAGGCCATTCGGCTGCTCAACATGGAATACTGACACTGATCACAAATCATTTGTTGAGCACTAACATTCTCTGGTCACTTTATGCTCTCTACATCTGATGTAGAGGAATTCAAATGGACCTTGTAAAGCAATTGTCCATGCCATTCATAATATTTATTACTTCTACTGTTGTACATTTTTCAGATCACTGCTCAGTACATAGCCTATTATTATTATTAGTATTGTCATTATTGTTTTAAAATTCTTTTTATTGTTGTAAATCTTTTTAAGCCCACTGCATAGATGTGATGAGCCATGTCAAAATAATTTCTCTGCATAGGATGATGTGATGTCATTCGATGCATATGATAAATGACTTTGACTTTGACTAATGATATTTATTTTGAATACTTTGCTCTGGAACGCAGGACAAGGCAGGGCTGTCTGCTGTCCCCATTGCTCTTTGCCATTGCCATTGAGCCCCTTTCGGCGGCATTACGGGCCTCACCCTCTTTTCAGGGTGTCTCCCTGGGGGGAATTGAACACAAGCTGTCGTTATATGCAGATGACCTATTACTTTATGTCCATAACCCAGCTACCTCTTTACCGAGTATCCTCCCTAACTGGAAAATTTTAGTTTGTTTTCGGGGTACAAACTTCCAATTAACCCAGCAGCACTACAACTTCAACATACAGACTTGCCCTTTCAACTGAAGCACTCCGGCTTCATGTACCTTGGAGTGAATGTGACTCGCTCACTGGCAGATTTATTTTCTGCCAATTTCTCCCCCATTTTCACTCAGATGAAGGCAGATTTTTGGAGGTGGGGTAACCTACCTTTATCATTGATAGGGGAAGATCAACGCGGTGAAAATGAACAGTCTGCCTAAATTTATGTACCTTTTTAATTCTATACCGTTGTTCTTGTCAAAGTCCTTTTTTAAGGCAATCAATCAAGCAATTTCTTCCTTCATCTGGGGTGAAAAGGTGCCCAGGGTCAGTAGATCTCAACTCCAGAGATGTAAATTCAATGGAGGGCTTGCACTTCCCAATTTTCTATACTATTACTAGGCAGCCAACCTTCAGAAAATGTTACTCTGGTTACATGCCCCAAACACGCCATGGTGTCATTTGAGAAGGTAGGTTGTGCCTCTCTTCATCTCTCTCTGCTTTAGTCTGCTCTGCTCTCCCAGTATCTCCTTCTCGTTACACTGGTAATCCTGTAGTATTAACTACTCTCAAAATCTAATCCAGTTCTGTAGCCACTTAATTGTAAATTATATTGTGAATTAGATATACATGTATGTCCATGTGATGTGTTTTCATCTGGATGTTTTGTGTGGGGTTTGGGGGTAGGGGAATCGGGTGGAGTGGATATAGAGGAGGGAAGGGGGAGGGTATGGGGAAGAAAATTTTGTTATGTACCTTTTTTTTGTCATCATTGCTGTACCTGTGATAAATAAATATATTTAAAAAAAGTAAAATTACTAAATGCTAAAATGAACTGCTTGGGCAATCTGCATGTGAGCTAATCTGGTTAGTTATCTTTGTACTTTCATACCTTTGTTTTTTGTATAATATATAGTAAGAATTTGGTCATTGATATACAACTCCAGTACAAGTTGTGTTTTCTGTTTGTTATTGCATATGTTGTGTAATCACATTTCTAATAAAATTAATTGGTGACAGATTGTACAGTTGGAAGCTACGTTGAATAGGTAACTAGATGTAATAGTACCGTAATATGACAAGGTCATAGGAACTTATGTCAAAGCTGTATGCAAAATGCTTGTAAATACTGCTTTAAATTTCAGTGTCGTTTTTTCAGGGGAAAATTGGTTGACTGTGGTTTGGTCATAAAAAATGCAATTTATTTTCTTATTTCTTTTAATCCACATGATTACAACAAAAAAATGGACATTTTGTTTTTTTAAGATTTCGTACAATCGTTTACATGCGCCATGAGAACAGCCTGAGCAATTGTGTAGTTACTAAAGCTGGCCACAATACTCCCACAGTGTCATGATAAAGTTTTGAAAAATAATGTTCACGTAAATTTTTTATTAGTAGCTAATTTTAAGAATTTTTTCAAAAACAAGCTACTGTGCTTCCTAAGGTCTTTGAATCCTGGACTTGTTTTTATAGTTTTATATGACAGATGTCTAATGCTACCATTAGTAATTAGTATATTAAGTTTATTTATTTGTGAAATTCCCCTTTAATACCCTAACATAAAAAAAAATAACTCAAATGTATATCGTGATGTAAATTCTGGCCATATCGCATTTTGAAATTCAATGGAGGGAAGCAAATATTTTTTGACTTTAGTCAGAATCCATTTGCAGGCCAGAAACTTACATTTGATCTAGTGGAATGGAAATTGTTTAACATACAAAACATGACATGTAGATTATTTGGTAAATATGTATCTGTGGGATATAGTGTTGTGTTTAGTAAGTTGAAAATGTGCTCTGAGTTTTAATATCAAAACCTTTTTGATGCTCTGTGTTGCGCTTTGTACAAAGAGATGTAAAAGTATCACAACATGTTAAAAAAAGCACCTAGGCAATGCAAATGATAAAAGCAGACCAAATATGTATATATGTCATTGTACTTATATGGCAACTCTACACAAATAACTAAAATCACCAAAAGGGGAATAAATTCAACCTACCTGTAAACAAGAGAGTCATCATAACTGCCATTGTACTGAATCTGGAACATGCGAATCCCAGGTATATTCCTCTGAAAGTTGAATTTGATAAGCGCGGTGGAGGATGTGGCCTCAGCAATGACCACCCTCTTATCAGGGCTGGATTTTGCATCCCCAGTGTGGTTGCTGCCATTAGCCCCAGCCCTGGTGGATGTGGAAATGTCAGACGAGCCAGGATCCGGCTCCTGAATATTGTTGGTGCTGTTAGAGATATGTGGGAGTTTGATAATCAACAGCTCCACAATCTGATGTGCCTCTCCTGCTGGGTTGGATGAGATGCAGGTGAAGGATCCAGTATCCTTCACAGTGGTGATCAAAATGTCCAGGGTGCCATTGGTGTAGACCAGTGTTCGGGAGGAGTTTGACACCAGCTTTCCCTCTGGTGAGATCCAGTGTATGGCAGGCTCAGGGTCCCCCCTGGCCTTGCACCTCAGGGCCACCCTTTGGCCCTCCAGCACCCGCATCTCATGGGAATACCGGGTAATAAGAGGAGGTTCACACAGGAACTCCTCCTCAGGGATGGACCAGAAGTAGCGACCAGATAGGTGCTGTGGTGAGGCGCACGTCTCCAGATCATCCTCTCGACTTAGTCGCCTTAACCACAGCAGTTCACAGTTGCAGTGAAGTGGGTTCCCGCCAAAGCTCAGTGCGAACGAAGAAGGATTCATGATTCCAGATGTGGCCAAAACCTGGGCCCGCTGAAATAGAGGATCTGGAGGAAGCTTCTGCAGTTTATTAGAGGTTACATCCAAGCGGTTGAGCTTTTGGAGAAGTGAAAATGTTCCCTCGGGAATATACTCAATCATGTTGTGGTCCAGACTGAGGGTGTGAAGACTGGTCATCCTCTGGATAGCCTCCCAAGGAATGGATTCCAAATTATTGTAGGATAGGTCCAGCTCCTCCAGGGCCAGCAGGTCATTAAAGGCCCCCAGGTGGATCACTGTCAGCTGGTTGTTGTTCAAGATCAAGTGGTGCAATTTTGACATGCCACTGAAGGTCTCGTTGGCTATCCGGGTCAGACGATTGCTGTTCACGTGCAAGGCACGAAGGTTCTCCAGGTCAGCAAATGCATGAGGCGTGATGAAGCTAATGGTATTTCTTGACAGGGTGAGATCCTGCAGCCTGGTCATGTTGGCAAAATCTTTCCTCTTAATGTTGGTGACAAAGTTGTCGGCCAGCCGCAGCTCAACAGTGTGCCTGTCAATGTTTGGTGGGACGAAGAGGAGCCCTTTTTTGGCACAGAGGGTTGCGAGATTGGGAGATAGTATTTGACAGACACAGCGCTTTGGACAGATCTGGGCCTTCACTGCCATTCCAAAAACCAAAAGACAGACAAGCAGTTTTTCCATTGTAAGTCAGGTTCAAACACCTGCAAGATAAGACAGAGAGGAGAGAAACAGAGTTAATGAATAATTCAAACTGGATTATGACAGTCAAAAAACGATTCTCAGTTTGTAATATTCTATTCTATAACTTGAACATTTAGAAATGACCAGTATCGTGTGTCACAATATCCAGGACATGATTAAAATCATGTACAGTGATAATTCCAACATATTTTGCCTATTGGGTAAAATGATAACTTCTGGTACTTATCTGCTCAATAAAACATAAGTCATAGACCAGGATCCACACTCTGGCCATCTATATTTTTCATGCTCACAGCCACAAATTGGAGTTGATAAATTGCAAGACATGGAAACCATATTTGGACACTAACCCTCCCCCCAAAAACCTGGACAGTGTTGGCCAACTGCACCGACTTCTTAGGGACAACTGCACTAATTCACAGGCAGGATTTGCAAAATATCAACATCTGACAGGGAAAGAGATCACAGCTATGTTTAATCATCGCTAAAGTCAGCAGTTTTCTGTATTCAAATGTAATTCAATAAATAATAAAATGCATAATCACAGATTCTAACAAAAAAATACTTACAGACTTGGTACACCAAATAATTTCAACATGCAAAAATACAGGTGTCTGTTTTTATGTCTCTGAAACAAGTTCAAAACACACCATGAACAATAAAACATGCTAAACAGCAGCATGCCATCATGCAAACGGGGGCTTGCCTAAAACTGGAAATGTAAGTCTATTTTTCTCATAAGCTTAGGTGTGTCTTGAATTGCTTGTACTTATATACATTTGTAATCCAATATGAATAAAAAAAATCTACAATCATAAAATCACAGACTGTAAAGTTTGTTTAGTGTATTTGAAGCTTCTAATAAAACACAAATAATTGTAGTTGATGCACTAGTAGCAATATTAAGATTACTTCTTGCTACAAAGACAATGAAAGACCAATATTTCCTTGTTCATCTGAATATGATCATAAATCAATATAATGACTGCTTCTTGTTGACACCCAGCTACATCTTGCTAATTGACATCAACGATTGATAGTTAGTTTTTATATGAGAGCCTCCACATAACCAGCTGTTTAGAACTGTGCCTTCTCTTTACCTGATTGTTTATTATCAACTATAGGCTACGTGTGCTAGAAATGAACTTTAAGAAGTATTAATTTTCAAAAGGTTATTTATCGTCCTAACAAAGCTAAAGTTGTAAATGTCCATAGTAAGATATTTAAAGCCTTGCAAATGCCAGTCAGTACTGTTCAATCAGTTATCAAGAAGTGGAAGATTCTGAGATGTCTTGATACCAAGACAAGGTAAGTGGGCGACCAAGAAACATGTCAGACAAAACTGCCAGAAGAATTGTTTGTAATACAAAGAAAACCCCACAGGTACTGTAACCTCAGGAGACATACAGGCTGCTCTGGAAATTGATGGTTTTGTTGTTTCAAGGAGCATAATACGACAATACTTGAACAAAAATTTGTAGCGTGGTCGAGTTGCCAGAATGAAGCCTTTACCATATATGCCTGACAACACCTTGACACACCTCAACACTTCTGGCATACTGTAATTTGGAATGACAAAACCAAAAAAGAGCTGTATGTTTAAAACCATAAGTGCTATGTTTGGAGAGCGGTTCCCCACTGAGCCAAATGTCGTTGTGTCCTTGGGCAAGACACTTTACCCTAATTGTTCCCAGGTCGTTGCTGTAAATAAGAAATTGTTCTTAGTTAACTTACCTGGTTAAATTATTTTTTTATTTTTTTAAATAAAAGAATACCATCCCCACTGTGAAGCATGGTGGTGGCTTACTGCTGTTTTGGGGGTGTGTGAGCTTTAAAGGCATGGGGAAACTGGATGAAAATGGATGGCAAGATGAATGCAGCATGTTATCGAACAAAACTGGCAGAGAATTTGCATTCTTCAGCACAAAAGCTGCACATGGGATGCTCTTGGACATTCCTGCACGACAATGACCTGATCAAGACTTTGCATGACCTGGAGGCGTTTTGCCAAGACGAATGGAAAACTAAACTACCTGCAAGAATTTGGGGCCTCATAGACAACTATCACAAATGACTGTACACTCTCATTGTTGCTAAAGGGGGCAATAAACCATATTGAGATGCAGACTTTTGAACAGGGTAATTTCATTATTTTCTTTGTTGTCATGTTTTGTTTTATGATTGTGTCATTCTGTCATGACCTACAGTTGAATATAACTCCCATGAGAAATAAAAAAACATTATTTTGCCTGCTCACTCATGTTTTCTTTAAAAATGGCACATCTATTACTAATTCTTCAGGAGTTGAACACTTTTGATCACAACTGTACTTGAACTAAATGTTTTAGTTTAACAAGTATAGGCTCATTGCATTTGCTTAATACAGTATTACCCTACATTGAAATTACTCAAAAAGAACATGCAAATTGCTGGCTATATTTTGAGTTAGAAACTGTATATTCTGTGTAAAGTGGATAAATGTAGGTGTGCATGCACAACTAGCTTTTCCATACCATGCTTCAGAACATACTGTAACTTTTTACTTTTAAACTCATCCCTGCTCCTCTTCCATCTCCTCCATCCTGGGAGTGAGTCATGCTATCCCTGTTTTGGAATCATTCACTTAGCATTAAATGTGAGTTGGGGAGCAGAATATAGGCACACACTTTATAATACTGGAGCCTAAACTGCAGAGGACACATCTAGCAGATGACCCTAACACGCACAGGGATATTGCTGCCGTAATTACACTGAGAAATGTATGTAATGAGAAGATAAGTGTCTCGCTAGTCACTCAGTCAGCCTGACTGGCTACAAAGAAAAGATGATGGGTAAATTAAGTCAATGTGATGAGGTGTGAAAAAACCTGACAGAGGATTTAATTTTGTGCTTTAGAGTGAACTGGATCATGTCAACATAAGGGCTGTCGTGCCGGAGTGGGTGTAGTGGTCTGAGGTCCTGACTAGTGGGTTCGAGCCCCAGCTCGGCCAACTGTCTGTGCCCTTTCTCTCTGTCTACCCGTGCCTGTCTCCCTGGCTTCTGCTTCTTCCTGTCCAGTCAAATAAAGATGAATAAAAAATACCCCCAAAAAGGGCTGTCATCTAAGCCGGCCAGAGAATACATGACACTGACACATACCAAAACCTACCAAATGATTACGTCATTCCGCTTGTACAATGTCCTGAATTGCATGACTTTCAATTTCAATGAAGGGGAAGAGGTACAGTGTCCAACTGTAGCGTGACTAATAACATGACAGCTAGCAATGCACCAATATATTGGCACAGCACAGTCGTGTTGAAATAATAATAATTTTGACATCGTGATGTACCGTCATTCCTAATGGCTGTAAATGAACATAGCGATAAGGACAATATTTGCTCACGTTTGACATTGTCCTCCCTATTGGCCTATAAAGAGAGATCATTAGCCAACTGCTGATGGATATTGAAAGACGAATCACAGCCAATCTATTGTGCATTGCTAATGAGAGCACCCTTCAAAAGGTAGATACATAGCCACTGTCTGTCATGTGACTGTTTCCCAGATAGCACCCTTGTATATATAAAGTTTTTTAGATTCAAGAAGGTTTATTTGTCATTACAGTAACAAGTTATATAAAGCCATATATCAATATAAATTTAAATTCAAATATCAATAAAAAACAATGTCCAATGTGGCTATATACCGTCTGATCAAAAGTAATGCACAATATAGACAATGGGTTAATTTAGGACAGAATGACTGAAAGACATGCAGGTCAAATGAAAAGCTTGGCATGACAGCCTGTCTGATTTTCTAACCATTGAGTCTTGTCTCTAGAGCACACAGGAAGGTCATGCCACCACAGAGTAATGAAAGCAACACTGTTGCCCACTCACATTGCAGACAGCAGGATCATGTTCATTACTACACTGTAATTCTTCACCATTGATTTTCCCTTCCAGGCTGTACATACTGCTGTGTGTGTTTGCATCGAAAACCAGAAAAAAAACAAGAATTGAAGGAGAAAAGGATTGTGATATTGTATTGGAAAGAAAGAGGGCTCCACAGTGTTGCATAGGTAGAGCTGGGTAGAGAATTAAAGGCAAAACCAATTAGAGAGTTGGCTCTAGGACAATGCAGACGCCTCAGACCTGACAGATTCAGCCCTTGAAAGGAGATTTGACGTTGTCACACCCAAGTGTAATTGATAGTGTGCACTTGTCCGAGCAAGGGGAGAGTGATGATCGGGTCTTAGCTCGAGTCAAAAGTAATTGTCATGAAAAAAATAATTTTGTATTGATTAAATGTGACACTTCGTGGCCACAAGCGTCGCACATGTAACAACAGTTTGCATTTTAATTGCAGTTAATATAAACCAGGCAAGTCAACAAAGTATTTCACTTGTCCCCTTAAGCTAAATCAAGGGCAGTGGATGCAGCTTTTTTGAACTGAACTGGCATTTAAAATGGCAATCTAACTGTTGGGATGGGCTGGACTCCAATCACAGTTTTTACAGCCTACTGTAGCCACTCGCCATACGAACTTTGATGCTATAGACGAGTATTACTTTGCTCACTTGCAGGGTTGATATCAACATTGGTGCCTATAAAGTGTCAAATTGAATTCAAGATGATTACATTTTTCTGTAAATCTCATTGTTCAAACTCCTACTGAAGTATGTTGTTGGTTAGTGAAATCCATAGTGAGTTAGCTAACTTCAAACATGTCTCTCCCAGGCTTGGGCAAATTATCTGACAAGGTAAAACATTGTTCAAGGGCTGAGGTTTTAGGGGCTGTCTACTTTGTTTTAAGTCCAGGGAGGGATTTCCGAAGGGAAATGTGTTAGGGTGAGGGCTTAGTTGACAAAAATATGTGATAGGACTGCAGCCCAGCTCTTAGTGGGGCACATGTTTTATGCATACACAGCAAGCAAGTGAACAGTTCAAACTCTCTGTCAGAACTGCAGAGGTGGAACATGACTATGGATGTGTAGGATGCTTGATAACAGATGTTTAAGTTGACATGAAACTAGAGTGTTTAATCCCAGAATATTGCAGTACAAATAGCAATATACAGTGTCTCACAGAAGTGAGTACACCCCTCACATTTTGTAAATATTTGATTATAACTTTTAAAATTACACTTTGCTTCAATGTAAAGTACTGAGCGTACAGCTTGTATAACAGTGCAAATTTGCTGTCCCCTCAAAATAACTCAACACACAGCCATTAAGGTCTAAACAGCTGGCAACCAAAGAGAGTACACCCCTAAGTGAAAAATGTCCAAATTCGGCCCAATTAGCCATTTTCCCTGCCCGGTGTCATGTGACTTGTTAGTGTTACAAGGTCTCAGGTGTGTTAAATTTTGTGTTATCGCTCTCATGGCAAAGAACTCTCTGAGGATCTGAAAAAATAATTGTTGCTCTAAATAAAGAAGACCTAGGCTATAAGAAGATTGCAAAGACCCTGAAACTGAGCTGCAGCATGGTGGCCAAGACCATACAGCGGTTTAACAGGACAGGTTCCACTCAGAACAGGTCTCACTATGGTTGACCAAAGAGGTTGAGTGCACGTGCTCAGCGTCATATCCAGAGGTTGTCTTTGGGACATAGACGTATGAGTGCTTCCAGCATTGCTGCATAGGTTGAAAGGGTGGGGGATCAGCCTGTCAGGGCTCAGACCATACGCCGCACACTGCATCAAATTGGTCTGCATGGCTGTCGTCCCAGAAGGAAGCCTCTTCTAAAGATGATGCACAAGAAAGCCCGCAAACAGTTTTCTGAAGACAAGCTGACTAAGGACATGGATTGAAAATATGGGAATTAATGGTAAATTATGGAAATTAATGGGAATTTACGAGAATTAACTGGAAATATTGGGTAATTCATACAAAAACCATCTTATATAAACATAAATATAAACATTTTGTTTTGTAATAAGCAGACAGACATATACAGTGAATACAACTGTTGAGTTATTCGTCAGTAGAACTTTTATATCTTTAATTGAACAACAAAAAAACATGAATGCTGAATAAAATAAACATGTTCCCTAACAAAAAAAAACTGTATTTTCACAACTAAATGTTGGTAAGTATGTAGTAGCCAATGCTGATTACTGCGTGTGGGCATGTCATTGACGAATATAGGGATGACATTTAACTGAAGTTGCATTAAATCTAGTTGTTTTAACCAAGACTATGCTGCAAGATGGATTTTTTTCAACTATATTTAAGTTCCCTGTTATAGACTAACAGTATTATAACAAGCAATATTAAAAAAGTCAATTTTA
This sequence comes from Umbra pygmaea, assembly GCA_016801145.1. Lineage (NCBI taxonomy): Eukaryota > Metazoa > Chordata > Actinopteri > Esociformes > Umbridae > Umbra > Umbra pygmaea. The sequence continues at coordinate 13,521 of JACXGM010001698.1, forward strand.
TTCCCATTAATTCCTGTTTATTCCTGTTAATTCCTATTAATTCCCATGGAAAATTCCAACTTTGAATATTCCCAGAATTTTTCAACACTAACTGTGACATACTGAAGCAGAGCATGATCCCCTCCCTTCGGAGACTGGGCAGCAGTGCAGTATTCCAACATGATAACGACCCCAAACACACCTCCAAGACGACCACTGCTTTGCTAAAGAAGCTGAGGGTAAAGGTGATGGACTGGCCAAGCATGTCTACAGACCTAAAACCTATTGAGCATCTATGGGGCCTCTTCAAATGAAAGGGTGAGGAGTGCAAGGTCTCTAACATCCACCAGCTCTGTGATGTCATCATGGAGGAGTGGAAGAGGACTCCAGTGGCAACCTATGAAGCTCTGGTAAACTCCATGCCCAAGAGGGTTAAGGCAGTGCTGGAAAGTAATGGTGGCCACACAAAAATTATCACTTTGGGCCCAATTTGGACATTTTCACTTAGTGGTGTACTCATTGTGTTGCCAGCGGTTTAGACCTTAATGGCTTTGTGTTGAGTTATTTTGAGTGGACAGCAAATTTACACTGTTATACAAGCTGTACACTCACTATTTTACATTGTAGCAAAGTATTATTTCTTCAGTGTTGTCACATGAAAAGTTATAATCAAATATTTACAAAAATGTAAGGGGTGTACTCACCTTTGTGAGATACTGTATTTGTTGAGCGCACAAATTGAACATAAACCTACAGTACTACGTAGAATGTAATAGAAATCCCAAGTATAAGAAAATTGAATATGTTTGAGGACTTTTTCAACACATTTTCCATAAGCACCGGAATGAGTTACACTTGTGAAAATATACCCATGCATAAAAATTATTTTTACAAAAACAATTCAGTTTCAAATTCAAATTTCACAAAGCTCTATTTGATGATTTCCAGTCATCTCACATACCCTGAGCGCATGAGGTACAGTAGCCACTTGACACTAATGGCTACACTCCCTGTTGAGCCAAGCAGATACAGTTCTCTGTCCTGTCTGCATGAGGTCCCAAATGGTATCTTCTTTCTTATTCAGGTCACTGTGTACCTCCACTTTGCAAGGATGCTGGCCTGGACGGCATACCTAGTTGCAACCTCAGAGCAAGCACAAATCAAACCATCTGACTGTTAAACTAACTAGCTATTTGCACTGCACTCCTATCTGTATCTGAGAGCACTTTTGTGCACTCACATACAGAACTAATTTCTTATTCATAAACACTTGCATAGCACATAGCCAATCAAACTCTCCAGGTACAGTCTTACTTACACTTACACCTCTCAAACACACAGTACACTCTCAATATAAACACACACGCATCATCATACACATTCAGTCCATGCTGCTGTCCCATGTATATTTTAAACTCTGTTTTTTTTTAATTCATAATCTTTCTATTCTGTATTTTTCACAGTGCTACTAGATCAGACTCATAATGTCACGTTTGGATTATCGATTAGATTATACTTTTTCAGTTGTAATTGTGTGGATAAAAAAAGAAAATCAACTGCATTGTCTTATAGCCACTCCACATTATTAAACCAAATTTCCCCTTAAAAAAATTAAAATGAAAGCTCATATTTGAATCACCATATCGTAAGCCTGTCTACGTAATGCGGCAACATTTCCATTACATATGGTTATCCACGTATCGCCATGAGAATGTATTGTCTAAACTAATGGTAAATTCAGATAAAAGTTAATAAATGCAGTTAATAGTTAATAAACGTCTACTTACAACACACAGACTGACACAGGATTATGAAGGTGGCACTAAACACAGCAGAGCACATGGCCAGTAAATGAAAGATCGATGGTTTAATCTCCAAACTGACAATGTGAATATCCCTGCTACTTTGTCCCAGAGTGACAGTTAAGCATATGAATGTGTTCTTAGCATACATTGCATACTTAAAATAGGGGTTAAAAAACAGGAATATTTTCAGACCGAGGGCACAATCTTTGGAACATTGCCAGCCATACAGCCAGCAATGGTTAGTAAAGCAGTTATAATGAGAGAGATAAAGGTTTTCTTAAAAGCACATAACTAACATTGGAGCATTTTCACTACCTTTATTTTGTATTAATAATACAGAAACAGTAAGAGATGAAGAAAAAGAAATAGAGAGAGAGAATGAAATTTTTTGTAATGTCCTTAAGGCATATGAAGGCAGGAGACAAAGATGGGTTTTCCTTGTGGATGCAAGTTGCACACCCTATTGCAGTGCTCTGCTAACAGTAGGCTTGTTTTTGTTTATGTATAAGCAAATTATAGGATGCTACTAAATATGGAATAGGATGTGCACTGGAATCAATTATTGCCTTTCATGGTGGAACATTGCATCTGTTCTGAATGTATAATTAACTACAAGAATGGCAATACAATTATGTCTTATTATTATATTGAACTGAAGTTTAGGAAGTCCATGCAAATGTACAGTCTGAAAGAGTCCTTTATTCACCACTCACCTGATTAAGGTGGGTTTGAAAGGCTTCTTCAACCTAGTATCAATTACTTTACTCTCCTTTTAAACAAGGAAAACATCTGAACAAAAATAGTACTCAGTATAGGCAAGGCTCATTTAATTACACAGCAATATAATATCCTATCAAATTTCTATCTTCTGT
>JACXGM010001698.1:16276-52383 GCA_016801145.1 Umbra pygmaea
TGCTGCTGCTAGGTGACGGGTACAAGGAGGGCTATATCTCGGGACATAGGCGCCGACAGACCAGTCTACATTAGGGTTTGCGGTGTGATGCTCTTGCCTTTATGACAACAATTTCAACTGTTATCAAACACCTTTCAAACAGTGATGAATAAATAGATACTGATTTGAGTAAAATATTTTTTTCTGTCAAACTCAACGTAAGAAATACTGTGAAAACTGTGTTTGAGAACACTAGCGATATATTCCCTGCTCACACGAATGCCTTTTAATATATGGATGTTAAAAAAAACATGTAGCCTATTTTGTGTATAGTTTTGACAAGTTAGATGTGCACAACGATTGTGCGTTGGCGAATGGACAAGTCAACGTTGACGTTCTGTATGTTACCCAATAAACCTGCTTATTACATGTAAAGCATACAATACTGTAGCTACTAGGTAACCCTTGTAAAGTAGATTCGATTTGAAATGGGTCGCATTTCCCTGATTGCCTCAATCTGAAAGAGAGCAGATCGGATAAAAGTTTAGGTTGATAAAAAAATGGGAACAGTCATCTTGATATGAAAGCAGTAAACGTCTACCCACTTTTCTAGCCTATTACCAACATGTATGGAGCTTTTATAGAATTTCCCCATTGGAAAATCACTTTCATTCTAGCTAGAAACTTACCCTGGCATCTCCGCAGCTAAAACGTCCTTTGCTCTTGCCTTTAAGACAACAATTTCAACTGTTATCACACATCTTTCAAACTCTGATAAATAAATATATAGCTACTGATTTGATTACAACAAAGACAACGTCGGCAGTATTGACGGCAAAATAGGCTACAGTATTTATTGACCTGTGCAATATTTGAAAATCAATCATATTTTTTTATTTCATTTATATCTGCATTTGTCTCAAACCTAGAGATGTTCAAACTTTAAAATATCATTTATTCAATGTATTCATGTCAAAATGATATATAAAAATCTTTTTATATGCTCTTTTGCCTGGAAACGCTTCCAACACGCTTGCCTGTCGCGTGAAAAATAGGCGTCGGTCCTATTTCTAGCATGCAAGCGTTTTCGGCGCGGCTCGAGCCGCGCCTGAGACGCGCGTGTCACGCAGGCATTGTGCAAGCTCCAACCTGTTAACATGGAAGCCGAAATAAAAACCCTCACGCCACGCAGCCGCCACGCTCACGCCACGCAGCCAGTCTGCAGGCGGCCTTACAGCACAGCTGCTTTCAGCCTTTTAACTACAATACAGTGGTCATACTGTATTAAGAGCATTCTACTGTAGATTGCTTGAAGACAAACAATGGCTTTATTAAATTAAATATACTATCATAGCAGTACTCGGACACAAGGAGCAATGGCTATTTACTCCCAAACGTGTTGAGATGTTAAGACCAGGAGAGCTATACAAGATGCCCTATTCTGTTTCTGGATCCTATTTATCAAGAGAAAATGGCCAAGCCACAGTACAATGGCATTAAAACAGAACTGCAGAAGGATCATTAGAGGAGAGATATGCCGAAGACACTGTAACCAATGAATAATGCACACGGCCAAATCATAAACACTATATAATTCACATTGATCACATTTTACACAACGAACCCATGAGTGTATAAAATGCTCTGAAAGGAAAAGTTATTTTCACACTAAAAATATTCTAATTAATGTTTCAGATACGTCAACTCACACCGAGGAGGGTGATTGCACATAGAGGAGAGTAGAAAGATTAAAGTGCACTGTGGCTTGGCAACTGGCCTTAAGCATAGTGAGAACATTGACCTGGATGTCAACTGACATCCGTTTTGGAATTGTGTGATTGTGCGCACAACTCGCCAATGCGGTTAAAGGGGAACAATTATATCATTTGTCTATGTTCCTAAATCGCTTTAAGTAATGATTTGACTGTCTCAATTATCAGGTAGCTCTCTCACTCAAGGAGATCACGGTTGAGCTAGCAGGATTGCTACGTCAGCTGGTTATATGGCTCTGCCCCGGCCAATGGGCTAGACAGAAATTTGAGAAACAATATAAAATAATTATCCAAGAAAACACAAAATGTTGGCCGTCCAATGGCTTTTGATACACAACATTTACATTTTGTCATATCTCCGAAGAACAAATGAAGGCGCCAGGAGCAGCGTATTTACTTAGAATGCAGGTAATATCTTTTAAACCTATTTTTGAATAGCTTCTCTTCATAACGTGATGTCATTTTCAATACAATAATATCTACAACTCTTTCATTATACAGATATACGCTATGCTGAGCAAGTCACATTATAAATGGCTGTGAGCCAAACACAGTTTTGATTAACAACTGTTGTGCAGTTTGTTGAGTGTCACATTTGACTGCCTGTGAGAAACATGGCTTGTCAAAAAAAAAAATCAACAAAATTTAAATAAGAGATTATCTCCAAGGAACAGGATACAAAAAGATAGCGAAGGCACTGAACGTTCCCAGAGGCGTTGGAAGCATAGTTCACAAGTAAAAAGTTACGGAAATGGTGCTTACACTACCTGGACTTGGCAGAAAAAGGAAGCTATCAAGGGCTGCAACCAGATTTTTGAGATGGCAGGTTGTGAAAAACACTGAGTGACTGCAGAAAAGACCTGCAATAAGACTTGGTGGCAACAGGCATTGAGGTTTCAGTGAACAAGTAAAGCGCGTACTATACGCAAAAAGTTTCCATTCCAGAACTCCAAGACGTACACCACTACTGACCCCAAAGAAAAGTCTGCTCCAATATGCTCAAAATCATATATAGAAGGCACAGAGGATTTGAGATTTGGTTCTGTTCAACACGACGGATCAGCGGTATGTCTTGAGGAAGCAGAATGAAGCATACACTGAAAAGAACACTAAGTACTGAAGATGCTTTCCATTATGGGGTTGAATTTGGCAATTTTGAGACTGGAGAAGTCTTTATCAGTTGTATTTGCAGTTGAATTTAGGAAATCCACTTGAAGCAGTCGTTGTGTTGAGATATTTTATTTACTGTACTGATGTTTGATTTGTTCATTGCAAACACCTGAAGGTCTGTACATTTAAACAATAAACCTGATTCGCAGTGGGGGTGGAATAGTTATGATTGCAACTGTATGTCAACAGTCCGCAGTCATTATATCGATGTATGATAATATTCTGGTGAGCAAGGCAATATTGTTCTTCCTCCACTGTCTCTGTATCACAGAATAGGGATGCAACTATTATAGATTTTTATGGTACTATTATACATATATTAGTCTGAGGAATAATTACAGTTTCACAATTATTATGCATTAACTTATTTCACAACACTAAGAATGTATAAAATCATGGGGATTCTTTAATTAGAGGTTTTATTGTACACAATTCAGTTTATGCCTTTTGTTTTTAACAGCTGCTGCCTTTCGAAACAGAAATCATACAGTTATCAATCAATGCAGTACAAATAAATAAATATCTCTTTGGAATTGAATATAAGCTTCCACTGTAAACATCCATGTCATTATTTCAAAACAAAACATATGGAGTCAAAGGCTGTAGGGCTATCTGATCAACAAGCCTGTATTAACAAAATTGTTCAGAGTTTTCTATTTGTGTATTTTTTTTCTAAATTTAATTGGGACCTGAGTAGAGAACTTGTGAAACATTGTTGAAATTGTATCTAGTTGGCTTTTGACTTACAGTGAAAAGAGAACAGTGAAAATGAATAAAAAATAAATCTCTGTCTTTGGAATTAAATATAACTAATATTTTAGCCATGCATTTCCCTTCTGATTGAAAAGTTTGAGCTACCGCTTTAAGGTAACCATGGAAACAGAGTAACTTTTTTCGGAAGTATACATCTGCCACTTGCCATATTGAATCTAAGGGGCTAAGCGAGCATCCAGAATGTGTACCTCCTATGGCGAGATTCTGAGGCTAACAAGGCACCACCTTCCGTTAGCATTCCATAGACTACCATTCATTTTGGCATCACTTTGATAGCGAATAAATTTACATGTGGAGCATTTAAAGACTCTATTTGTCCATTGTTTATTTCTAAAGAAACACAACAATGTATAAAAGGCTCCATTACCTTGTATATCACATTATAGCCCCATAGCAGCAGGTTTTGTAGAAATAGGCTAACGATTGTGTCATGACCACGCAACTTTCTGTTGCACAGTAAAGAAATTGCTGTATAGTTCAGGAGAAACTTGCAGGCAATCGGGGGGACATGGAGGCATACAGTCAAGGAAGAAGCCCATAGAGTCCATGAAAAGCATCGGAACAAAATATTTGCTCCTGCTCCTACGCTCATGGACAACTCCTACTCACACTCTCCGTCTCTGCAAGAGGCGAGATTCGGAATGATTCAGATTTCTCTTGGCACAGCTACCAGAAGACTTACAAATTTCAGACAGGTTGCTCACGTCACATTTACGTCGTCAAGCTCAGTTTGAGGCTGCGCCATATGCTCAGCCACCACTGGAAAATTGCTTCTAATATCAAAGTCTATGGTGTCGCTGTGTCCATTTTATTTACTGTCTATGACTGAATATTTTCGTTACTTAGTTACTCTAATTTGACCACTTTTTTCAATAACGAGTAATCTAATGCCTTACTATCTCCAAACTAGTAATCAGATTAAAGTTACTTATCTAAGTCACTGTGCATTACTATTTTTGTCATTTTCCTTATATATTTTTGCTTTCTTCTTGCATCTCGAGGAGTAAAGTCACGTATACGACAAGTCACGTTTTAAGCATGAGGACAGTCTGAGCCGCGATAGCAAGAACCGTTTGGCTGGCAACATTATGTCAGCAACAGGAACTCAGATTTTCCTTTTCAAAATAATAGCGCTCGTAATTCATTATATTAATCATTGTTCATTCATTGCATAGTTAGGAAGTGCGTCAATCTTCATGTGTTGCTAAAAATTAGTCTATTGTTTCACAAAACAGACTCTACTGAATGTTTTTCAAATGAAATCATGTTTTCACACATGACACTGAAAATGCATTCAATCAAATTGTGTGTACAACATATTTGTTACTTTTATTAATAAAAAAGTTATTAAAAAAAATTTCAATTATTATTATTTTTGCTATCATATACTCTTATTGTTTCTTTACACAAAATACAGTTGCATTTGGTTACAATTCACTAGCTTTATAATAAATGGACAATGAGTATTGCAGTGAATTAAAATGTGTGCTATTATTTAAGTTCAACTGATACATTTTAATACATTTTGTTACATTAATGTTATAAATGCACTTCCACTAAAGTGAGTGTTGGCAAAACCAGTTGTCATATTTGTGTTGAGGTGGCGGGGGTGTTGTAGACAGCTGCTGAATGTAACTAATAAAGTAACTTGTAATCTAATTTAGTTACTTTTATAATCAAGTAATCTGTAAAGTAACAGTAATCAGATTACTTTTTCAAAGAAACTGTGGCAACACTGGTAATCATACTACTAATCTTATGGAGATTCTGGATTGTTTTAATCTGATACAACATGTTAACTTTCCTACTCGCATACTTTGGTGTGTACAGCTGGTGCTGATATTAATCAGCTTGAAAGGCAAAGATTTGTATATTGGTGACCATAAGCTTTTGAGTTTTAATTTATCTGTTCCTCTACAAAAACTACAAAAGAGGGTTATTAGTTTTAGAAACCTTAAACATATGGCTCCCAGGAAGGACCGTATTGTTTCACAAACTCATCACCCTGGTTTACTATTAAGCTCAGGGCTCTTAAAGCTAAGAACAGGCAGTTCGGATGACAATATAAAAATCAGGTCTCACTGTCCATCAACTTATTTAAGATGAGCATTTGGTTCAGTACGGCGATGCCCTTAAAATAACAAGAACTGAATACTACTCTCAAGTCATTAAAAATGGTACTGTAAATCCAAATAGGATTTTTAAGGTAATTAACAAACTCCTTGTTCCTCTGTGCAACAGAGCAATACGTTTCTGAAATTCAGTGATAAATATTACTTCTATCTCTCCGTTTGCACTTCCTGAGATCAGTGTTGCCAACTATTCTCAATGGAAAGTAGCTAAAGCCTGCTCAAAAAGTCTCTAAATGTCGCTAGATAACAACATACACTAATTAACACATTTGTGACATCAAAACGTCCACTGAAATAAGATTCTGCACACAACAGAAACAGGAATGAACAGCTATTTAAAAAACTCTAGTGATTAAGTGCATAAAAATAATAAAATAAATGGTCAAATTAAACTCTTTAAATTTAAAACAAAAGGGAGCAAACAATAAAGATTACTGATAGGTCCTTGACAATGCTGTTTCCCCTGCTCACCTCTCTCATTTTGAGTGGGATCAGCCAGCCTGGCTTCCCGCATGCGCAATACATTTTCAGTTTGGTAAGGGAGGGGTTAACATCTCCTGCTCTGACTGGCTGCAGCTGGGAGGAACTGCTGCGCGGACTGGGCCGCCTATAAATCTAGCAACAAATTTGCTAATTTGGCAACACTGCCTGAGATTCAGCTCTTAAATCGTTCGCTAAATTGATTTTCTACTTAACAAGGGGTCAACATTAATTATATTTCTAAATTAATTATGACAATGAATTCCACTACCTGTACCCTGGACCTTATTCCAAGTCATGTTCTCAAAGACTGTCTGTCATCTATCAGTCTTCTCATCATTGTTAATGCTTCCCTTATTACTGGACTTGTTCCCCAAGCCCTTAATGTTGCTGCCATCGCACCAACTCTTAAAGCCTGGGTATGATGCGTCTAATCTAACTACAGGCCTTTATCTAACCCTATTTTGGTTTCAATCTGTGTTTCAATCAGGACATAGTACTGAGACTGCCTTGGTCTGAGTTATAAATGATCTCCTCGTCTCTGCTGACTCTGGTGCCCTTACCATCTTGGTGCTGTTAGATTTGAGTGTAGCTTTTGACACAATGTCTCACTCTATATTGATTGAGAGACTCGAGACTTGGGTTGGTATTTCTGGTACAGTGTTGGAGTTGTTTAAATCTCATCTCACTGACTGTACCCAGTTTGTTGTTTTAGAAAACAATAAATCCAACGTTGGACAGGTATGTCATGGTGTTCCTAAGGGGTCTGTTCTTGGCCCTATACTTTTTAATATTTACACGCTTCCTTTATTATAAAGCATGGTTTGGGCAGATTAATATAAATCATGGTTTGGAGTTCCACTTTAATGCTGATGATACTGAAATCTATATTAGCACAAACTAATATTACAGGTATCTCAGCGACACTTCCTGACTGTTTGCAGGAAATTAAATTGGATGTACCACAATTTTCTTAAATTGAAGGGGACAAAGTCAGAAGTTCTTTTAGTTGGTACCCCTGTTGCTGCGTGTAATAGTAGAAATTTTAGTTTACACCTTAAAAATAATGTTGTGTTCCCATTATCTCAAGTTTGGAATCTTGGTGTAATCTTTGACTCTCATTTGACACTTGAAGCACATATCAAGAGCATTTTAAAATCAGCATTTTTTCATCTCAGGAATATTGCCAGGATTAGGCCTTTTCTCTCATTACCTGATGCAGAAAGGCTTGTCCATGCACATGTTACCTCTAGGGTGGACTATTGTAATTCCCTTTATCTTGGCCTACCTGCAAAATCTATTCAGCGCTTGCAACTCATACAGAACTCAGCTGCAGGTGTTCTTACACACACACCCTCACATCAGCATATCTCTGGGGTGCTTAGGAACCTGCATTGGCTTTTGGTCCATGCCCAGATTGATTTCAAAACTATTATTTTAACATATAAAGCTGTACATGGATCTGCACCATCATATATATATGTGATTTAATCACACTATATGTGCCCTTCGCCAACTCTTTTCACCTTAAACAGCCTTCTTGCTGACTAAAAAATATGGGTGAAAGAGCCTCCTCTGTGGCAGCCCCTAGGTTGTGGAATCCACTTCCTTTAACTGTCAGGAATGCCCCAACATTAGAAAAAGTTAAAAACCCATGTTTTTAAGATGTGCTTGTCCCTTTATTGGTGACACTGGATGTCTATTATATTATACCTGTTGTTGTATTTCTTTTTTATGTATTTACTTTTCTATCATACTTGTTGTAGCGTTTTGGGCATAAGAAAAGCACATTATAAATAAAATGTATTATTATTATTATTCCATCCATTTTCGTCCGCTTATCCAGGATCGGGTCGCGGGGTCAGCAGCTCCAGCAGGGGACCCCAAACGTCCTTTTCCCGAGCCACATTAACCAGCTCCAACTGGGGGATCCTGAGGCATTCCCAGGCCAGGTTGGAGATATAATCCTGCCACCTAGTCCTGGGGCTTCCCCGAGGCCTCCTCCCAGCTGGACGTGCCTGGAACACCTCCCTAGGGAGGCACCCAGGGGGCATCCTTACCAGATGCCCAAACCACTTCAACTGGCTCCTTTCGACGCAAAGGAGCAGCGGCTCTACAGAGATCCTCACGGATGACTGAGTTTCTCACCCTATCTCTAAGGGAGATGCCCGCCACCCTCCTGAGGAAACCCATTTCGGCCGCTTGTACTTTGGATCTCGTTCTTTTCGGTCATGACCCAGCCTCATGTGTCTTGACATAAATCTATACCTTCAATGCCAAGGTAGCGTTATATCGATAAGAAATCATAGAGCAGCCAAAACATGATTAATTATAGATGAGATAAAAGATTTCATCAGTTGTTGTATGTAAATAACTAATAATAAACCAGTCATTTCCAACAGTGATAGAAATGTTCAACATCGGTGACAGACGGGCAGGTTTGAGTATTTCAGGAAGTGCTGATATGCTGTCATTTTCCCACACAACTATCTCTAGGGTTTACAGAGAACGATAGGAAGAAAAAAAATCAATTGAGTGGCAATTCTCCTGCCAAAACTGCAATGTTAATTGCAGTGGTCAAAGGGGAATGGCCAGACTGTTTTGAGCTGATATAAAGGCAACAGTAACTCAAATAACCACTTGATACAACCATGTTCTGCAGAAGAGCATCTCGGAACAGACAACAAGTCGAACCTAAAAGCAGATGGGCTACAGCAGCAGAAGACCACACCAGATGCCAATCCTGTCAGCTAAGAACAGGAAACTGAGGCTACAATTTGCACAGGCCGACCACGATTGGACAATAGAAAATTTAAAAAACGTTGCCTGATCTGATGAGTCTTGATTTCTGCTGCAAAATTCAGATGGTAGGGTCAGATTTGACGTAAAATACATGAAAGCATGGATCCATTCTGCTTTTTGCGGTGGTGGGGGATATTTTCTTGGCACACTTTGGGCCCGTTAGTACCAACAGAGCCTTGTTTGAATAACACATCCTACCGGAGTACTGTTGTTGATTATGGCCTCCATAGTCACCAGAACTCAATCCAATTGAGCACTTTTGGAATGTGGTGGAACGGGAGATTTGCATCATTCACAGCATGGAACACATCGCATCTCATGAACACCAGGGTGAACGTGTTACCTAAATGGCCATCCACCACCCCTGACCACCACACCTCTACCAAACATTGACACTATTTAACACTGACTACCACTCCTAGGGCCCTATCTTACACCCAGCGCAATTGACTTTTTACACAAACGCATGTATCATTCCTATCTTACACCCGACGCATATGGGACTTTTCCCTCCACAGACGCGCGTCGGTAAATTAGGGAATGCATTTGCGTTTGTTGGGCGGTTCAGCGAAAAGCAGAGGCGTGTTCCGGCGCAAACGTTCCCTGGTGCTATCTTGCAGTTCCCGAAAACAATTCCGCCAGTGACCAGGAAAAACCTGGTTTAAAGTCAGTGGCGTGTTATTCACATGCTATTTTAAGGGCGCATGCTTAACCATAATGTAGCGTGAGCACAACGCGCATACACGTTGCTCCTCTTATCTAAACAAATGCAGCAGTTCTTTATTATTGCAATACGTAATTAGAAGGAAAAATATTACCACAGGAGGGAAGTCATTGTGGTGTCCGAAAATGTGAAAAAAAATAGGTATACATCTAGTGTACACATTTACTCAAATTATTCAGAATGAATTATTTGCACTGAAATACATCAACCTCAAGGGAACCCATTCAATCATACAAGTCATTCAAACATACAAGTCATTTGCAATGCTAATATTAAAATCACCCATGTCGACATTTTTGTGAATTACGACTCATTTATGGCAACTTTGCCATGAGGAATCCCCCCTTGGATGGGTGGCTGTGAAGGGGACAACGGCTATCCTTTAAAGACATGCTTAATGATGACACAATTTATGATGCCAGCCAGTGCGCGAAATGCTGTTTAATCGAAAACACACAAACACGCAGTGTAGCCTAATTGAACGAACATTTGGCACACTGAAAATGCGCGTCAGGTGTTTGGATAGAACAGGTACACTTCTAAAGTCGCAGTGTTCTTTGTGGCTAGTTGTGTTTTACGCAACATTTCCATGAATCATGGATGTGTTGATGAAATAAATTTGGAAATATTAGAGGACTTCAGGAGACGTGATGTTGAAATGCATGTGCCGTTGCAACTTAACCCAAATGCCCAGAAATACAGAACGGGAGAGGAAAGCTTATTTGACAGAAGATTAATTTTGGTCCACACATATCAAACGTGACACATCGCGAATCAGTGCTTAACACAGCAAATTTTGTGCATAATTGCCCTTCGTTTTTTTGCAACGGGTAGTATTTTCTATTGCATAGGCGATGCAGAGCATGTGAAATGCAACTGTGTGTAGGGCTGTTTGTACAGTAGCCTATGTCTTGCACTCAAACGGTTCCTACACACTTAGTGCAGTTCCCTGGCCATACACCAGTGACAGTTATTAAAAAGGAATTCCACAAAGTGGCAGGTTTGTCCTTTCTATGATATTTATTGAGAGACGATTGTAGTTACATGTCCCTACGTAATCTATCCATACACTGTGTAACGCCACAATTATTCAAAAATGTTTGTCATTGTATAACTTTCAATTTCAGGGTTCCCAAATGTGATTGGGTGCATTGATGTAATCCACATTTTTATTAAAGCTCCTTCACCCCATGAGAGGTGAGAGGCCCCCCTTCTCTTGATGAAGATGGCCAAGAGGAACCCCATGCAAACCCAGTAGACCAAAGAGATGTCAGGGTGGTACCAGAAATGATTTGTCAAAATAAATTTAATTAAAATCAGTTAACAGTCAAGTTTTGATCTTTGTTCATTCATTTCTCTATTTCCTGTAATAAAGACATTTCTATATTACTTTATACACCATTCAACCACAATGTCACATTAATGTTCAAATACTGTTTCCCACCTGGTGCTCTAGCAATAGAATTTCAAGCATGGCATTTTGTATGTTGACCCTTTTCTCCTAAATTTGAAGCATATATACAAAAGGGTCAATATACAAAAGGTTCAACATACAACATATGCAATGCAGTAAAATAATATAAGCATGCATAATGCACAAGTGAAACAATGAGTGTAAAATGCATTCCAATGCCTTTTGAAATGGTGAAACACCATTAGAAACACTGATAAAAAAGTGAAAACATCAATAAATCACAAGTTTTAATATGGTACACCTACATTTTAATAAGCCACTTGTGTTGGTAGCTTTGTCTGATGAACTGCCGCCTGGAATCCCATTGACCACAGGTCCACCTTTATTAAGGGACAGTGCCAACTCATCCGGGGTGAGAGATAGTGGAGGTGGACCACCGCCTGTTTTACAGGCCTCAGCCTTCGTTCTATTGGCTACAAAGAAAATGTAATTATATTAAATAGTAAATTATATTGCTTCAGTAACAATTTAGTAAGTTAAGAAAATATTACCCTGTTGGAAAATGTTTTTATGTTTCATTTTGACTTGGCTCACAGTTCTTTTTATCAGGGATTACACCTGATAAAACGAGAAGCCAATAGTATATATTACTAGCCAAATATGTACATTAATACAGTAATATTGCGAAATTTATGGAGGGCAAAAAGTAAATGCGTGTCTATTTTTAAAACATGCCAAAAAAAATGTTTGCTTTACAGTGAAATGGAAAAATAGCCCATTTATAATTTCATAAACTCACATATTTACTCTGTCCGTTATTTTAGGCAAAGCCAACTCTCTTTCTTTTGCTGATGCAGCAGTGTTGCTTTTTTTGTAATAATGGTCTTATAGTCTTCATAAGCAAGCATTAAAACCTCCAACTCAGTTTCAATGAAATACGTAACTCGCTTTTTTCTTCCTGGATTTCCATGGGAACTCCTGAAATCGGCAATCCATTGAATATGTATTTTTGTACTCGCCGTGTGCGCGCAGTAACTCTGCGTTACCAATAGGAGATTGATTGAACTAACTCCTCACAGGCGTTTTGGAACCGACATACCGAGAGTAAGCAAGTTTTGGGTTAATCAACCGAGAGTTCAGGGTATATGTGACGGTAAGTTAACCTTGCTTTCTGAAATACCCCCCAGATAGTTCCCCTGAAACGTAAGTTATGAGATTTTGGGCTGATTTCTAAACGTTTAATAATTTAAACAAACAAGTTTACAGTATATTTAGTCTAGATAAAAATATCCACATTTTGATAATAAAAAATTTAACCAGCTAAACGCCTGCAACACATTTTCATCACAGTGAACAAATAAATGTTCACAACGCAATAACCACCCTGTTATGCCCAGGGACAGTATCTATCGAGACAGCTAAGCTGGGCTGTGTGCTTATCTATCCCACATCAACGTTACAACATAGTGAATGGTGCTTGAGTGCAGAAGACATATGTGGGAATGTGTTGTGTCTGATTAAACCAATGCTTATCACAGCAGGAATATTAACAACTTTCTAATTGGCTAATAAAAGCCAAGTTTGACAGACTGCTCCAACAGATCTTAGATGAATTGGAATGGAAGTGTCTGGTAACAACATTAGAGGACCAGTTAAAGTTCAGTTCAGAGAATACTTTTAAAAAGTCTTAACGTACATTTGTATGCTTGAGTGGATTCAAATCTGTCTGACTGCTCTTTCTGCAAAAACTATATCCTCTATAATTACACTTTTTAGTCAAATAAACTTTAACTTAAATGAATAAAAAAAACGGTATTAACATTATCCTTAACTTACCATCGACTACACAATATTCCCCAATGTATATTCCCCTTGGGAACCACATCCGCTGAATAATGTCACGCTGAAACACTTCAAGCAATCTATTGGGAACTTGCCTGATGTCCCTTAGGATGTTCAATGTTTGCAGCAAAATAATGAATTACATAATTTACAGTACAGATGGCAACACAAGGCACATAGTGTAGCTGAGTTCTAAACAGACAGGGTCAAATTTTATGTAATGGTATACCAACCATAGGGTAAAATATACTATTGGGCAGCATTCAGGACTTAAATATAAGCTCAAAATCTGCTGAATAAATCAGTGGTCAGATGGTTGCAAATGAGCTGTGCATATTTTTGTGCAAATTGTTGCTTTGGTATGATGTAAACATGTATTAATATGCTGACAAATGTTGAGAGTACATTTTTTGTATTAATTGACAACTTTGCCAATAACATTCTGAATGAAAACTCCTGAAGACATGTTTCTAAATATAGAACACCAATGCAAATATTAACCTTTTTGGTGAATAACTTTGACAACCTTGGAGAAGATTAAACGTACAGGCGAAGGAAATCATCTGGTGAAAGGGTGATAAAGGGTTCTTATCTCCGTTTGGCAGCCTCGCTGTGTAGACCAGAGTCTCTGACTGCCGGCCAGTAACTGGGTTATTCTACTCTGCTCTGACTCTGAACTGCAGTCATACTTCTTACCCACAGTGGGGGCTACTCTCAGAGGGCTAACCATAGAGGAGAGAGAGCAAGAAAGGAAAGACAGACAGAGATGAGCGCTTCTGTAGCTTCCTAGTAGTGTTAGTTTTCCCAGAGAGAGAGAGAGAGAAAGAGAGAGAGGAGGTGTTAAAAGGCTTAGGGCAACAAGGTGGCTTCAGATCGAATTTACTGCCCACTTACATATTGATTTCTCTAGTCTCTTTTTGTGGATGAAGGGAAAGTGGGGTGGGCAGTGTACAGTATAGATGCAGAACACGCATGAACACAAGCATACAAACATACGCACTTTGTACCAGCTACAGCAGTGTTATTGTCAGAATCTGTTAAGATGTTTTAAAACATTTAAAAAATGTGTTTAAATCATTTAAATCAAACTTTTAAATAATGCTGAGTTTTGCTATTGTTGTAGCTAACACAAAATGTAAAGAATATGCTGTTCTAGACAAGAGACAAGTACTTGAAAAGTGCTTGAATAGGAGACATACATTATTGCTTTCAGTCTTGGTTATTATTTTGTATCTGTCATTTTGTGTCTTGTTGTATTCTAAATAAATGTGGGTGCAAAGAACTAATTTGACTACTCTAGTTCTATATCCTCCCCAGAGTAATTTTTTTCTTTTCAAAAAGGCCAAAATAAAAGTATGTCTCAATATTTCACAGCTAAGTATGTTGCTTTACATAGGTGATGAATTAGGGGCTACTATATTTTTTTCTCAGCAAGAAAATGGTTCACACAGCAATTTCTGCTGAACATTTCACATAAATCAGCATCTTATAGTAGAATCAAGAGTTGAAACTAAGAGCTGAATTCTGCAAAATGCTGCTCCCCCCGGCAAAAGGCAGCATGCACTACTGTGCTGTAGAAAGCAGTGAGCATCTCTCTCTGCCCTTCTCCCTCCGAGACTCTCATCACAAGGAGACAATAGAGCATTCTGGAAGAAAATAACTGAGTCACAGAGACACAGATCTTTTCCCTCTTCTTTTTTTCCCTTTTGATCTCTTTCCAATTTTACTCTCTGTGACCACCTGTCTTTCTATATTTGGTTGAGTAAATGCTGTTGTGCAGTGTGAGCATAATATGTATGTGTATCTGTTTAAGCAGCCATGTGTATGTGCATGTTTACTTGTTTTTTAAATGGATAATTAATACTAAATGATTGCTGCATATAATGAGAGGCATGTTAATAGACAATGCAGCACAGTGACATTGATGAAACCTGTCAAGCTACTGATGTGATTTCCCCTGGTTACTTAGACATGTTGTTTTCTGGTCACTGAGTCACAGGTTGACTTCAAATACACTGTAACCTTTCCCATTCCCCATGCCTGAGGTTTATACAGAAGAACATGATTTTGTGATTTATGCTCCTGTAGAATCTGTTGTAAATATGTAAATAGGCCACTGGCTATTCAACCTAAATAAGTATAGTATGGTTAATGCAGATAAATTCAGTTCAACTAGGAAGAAAATACTGTTCATGGGCTTGTCTGTATGTGTTAATGTGTGCATGTGTAGCCCAGGGTCCTACCACATGAACAATCAAACAGTTTTATCCCATATGGAAAACTCATACAGTATGTACATTTTTTATTTGTGGAATTCAAATAGCAATTAAATATGATCAGAACATATTTATGACATTTTAATATGAGTTTCAAAGCAATACAAAGAAACAAACTGAGTTTCAATGAGGCCAAAAGTTGGTGACCAAGATTTTCAAATAGTCTCAACATCACTAAAGCATATTGAACATGGACAAACTGCATAGCCCCCCCAATGACTTACCATCCTGTCATTCCCATCAAAAATGGATTTCCACTATAGTTTGTACAGTAGATGATGTTTACTTCCTATGGCCTAATGCTGACTCAACCGAAGAACAAGGCATGCATTTTACCCACCCTGATTGTTGTGGAAATACAATGATGGCTTACATGTAGTTATTGTAGCACCGAAGGAGATGTGGCAGTGACTGTGATTTATATTATTTAGTGAGATAAAAAATAGTAATTTACCAGAACATAGTTTGAATCAATTTATATTTTGGCTGAACTATAACAGCAGTTGGTAGTCCTGATTGGCCATTATAAATTTGGCCAATAAAAAGAGAAATGTGCCAATTGCCCTATTTAATAATGGTGCAAGTTGTATTTCATATTATAATGGCATACATTGCCATTTTTAGGTATTTTCCTGAATCACAAAGGATTTGTCAATCAACGCAAGTCACTGGGTTTTAGCTGCTTATTGGCTAATCCAGCCAGTTTAGCATCGCTCATACGTAGTTAACGTATAAAATGTTGAGTAATTTTCATTCAGTATATTTCATTTTTTTTGTGGTGCACTGTTGGGTCCCTGACCAATTTCCCTGATGAGTCACCATTACCCAACACTTAGTAGTAGCCCCTGAGGGACACGTCTGTGGTGATCAGCTTGAAGGCCTGATTGTGGAAAAGGGGTTCTTGTTATTGTGCTAAGGTGAATGCAAATCAACAGCACCTTTTTGGCTGAGCATGTTCCAAGCCAAAATGGCCCAGTGAATCTTGTGAGCAATCAGGAGATAGTGATTGTCAAAGCAGCATGGTACAGAAAACATAAATGCCCAGCAAGTGAACTAAGCATAGAAGCTTTTGTTGGCTTCTGGATGGAGCTTGCTCCTTTTAGTAAAAAATCCCAGCTCATTGTGACAATGCTCAGATAGATTCATAATGTATTTTTTGTAAAATACAGTATAGAATGACAGTGAAGCATATATGTGGTTTGGGGCAAGGCAGGCTTTATCTTCTGGAATGCAGAGCAAATCACAAATGTTTTAGGCACCCCTGACAATTTCCATGATTTTCATTTATAAATAATTGTGTTTTTGAATCAGCAATTTCATTTTGATCTACCAAATAACTGAAGGACACAGTCATATTTTTGTAGTGAAATGAGGTTCATTAGATTAACAGAAAATTCGCAATATGCATCAAAACGAAATTAGACAGGTGCATAAATTTGTGCACCCTTGTCATTTTGTTGATTTGAACACCTGTAACTACCTAGCACTGATTAATTGGAACACACAATTGGTTTGGTGAGCTCATTAAGCCTTGAACTTCATAGACAGGTGCATCCAATAAGGAGAAAAGGTATTTAAGGTGGTCAATTGCAAGTTGTTGTTCTCTTTGAATCTCCTCTGAAGAGTGACAACATGGGGGCCTCAAAACTCTCAAATGACCTGAAAACAAAGATTGTTCAACATTATGGTTTAGGGGAAGGCTACAAAAAGCAGAGATTTAAGCTGTCAGTGTCCACTGAGTAACATAGTGAGGAAATGGAAGACCACAGGCACAGTTCTTGTTAAGGCCAGAAGGGGCAGGCCAAGTAAATCACCAGATACATGAGAATAATGTAGAGGCATCAATCACAAAGTTGAAGTCACGCCGGGGCTGGATATTTCGACAGGACAACGACCCAAAACTCTGATCAAAAAATACTTTGGCATTTATGCACAGGAACAAGTACAATGTTCTGGAATGTTTTGCAAGGAGAAATGTTCCAAAATGCCTTCATCCAGAATCCAGACACTCATTACAGGCTATAAAAACTGTCTAGAGGCTGTTATTTCTGCTAAACGAGGCTCAACTAAATATTGATGTGATATTTCTGTTGGGGTACCCAAATTTATGCACCTGTCCAATTTCATTTTGATGCATATTGCTTCAATTTTTTGTTCATCCAATAAACCTAATTTCACTACTGAAATATTACTGTGTCCTTCTGTTATTTGATAGATCAAAATTAAATTGCTGATCCAAACACACACTTATTTATAAATGGAAATTGTCAGGGGTGGCTAAACTTTAGCATATGACTGTATGTTGCCCCTGTGGTTTGTCATATGTTGGAAAAACATCTAGAAAGTTAAAACAGAGAAATAGTGAACATAAAAGCACCATTCGAAGAAATTATCGTAATTATCCGGTTGCGGTGCATTTTAATTACAATCAACATGCAATTTCTACATTATGTTTTTATGGGATTTAGACGGTAATTCCTGCTAGTAGGGGATGAGATTTGGACCTTCTACTAAAAAGATGTGAATTATTTTGGATTTATACATTAAAAACATTGTCTCTATTTGGTCCCAATTGTATACTCATGGTCATCACCATAATTCTGTGTCTGGGTTATTTAATGTGATGCAATGATGAGATGTGATTGCCTGTTGATGATGTCATTATTTATATTTTTTATTGTAAAGGCTTGACATGTTCTGTTTGTTAAGTGTGGACATGTATGTAGGTATATATATATATTATTTGTATAAGGGAGTGTTTATAGGATTGAGTAGATATGGAATTATGTACTTGGACATTATCATTAATCAGGATTTATGCCATTAAATGAGATGGGATTGGTATTTGCATTATTGTGATTGCTTGTTGATGATGTCACTATTAGAATAATTGTTCGAAATTGTTTGCAGATGCTGCTATTTCTTAATAAGGTTGTGCGTATATATAAACACATCTCCCTGTTCATTCGAATGTTATGCTTGATGAAGTTCATTGGACTGAAATGTTGCCATTAATCATATTGATATTACTAGCACAAGACAGTGTGCGAGACTTTCTTCTTCAATTCGATAAGTATTAGTGAGGAAGTATGGAATATTCTCGCATGACTCTGTGAAAAGAAATGTGTAGGTGCAACGTAATAAATGGACAAATATAGCCTAAGAGTAAAACCTGCAGCTGAATGTATAAAACTTGAAATGTATTCGCATATAATGTAATTCAGGTTTTCAAATTACTTTCCTGAGAACGTAATTTGGGAGAACCTCTGAGATAAACGGTTGACGTATTCAGTGTTTACATGACTTCCAGTACAATGTCATGCTGCGTAACCAATTGAAAGGGAACATTTTGTTTTCCTCAAAATCAATCACTTCCAACTAATGTAACACCTGTACACAGAATCTCCGTAAATCTGCAGGACTTAGACAATTTTAACAGGTACTGAGTAATGGTCATGTAGAACTTTAATTCCTAGCCTCTGGAACTTTGAAGAAAATAAGACAGTGTTTTCAGTGTTTTACATTTGTACAAAGTAAAATCTCATAAACCATTCCAGAATATTTTCACTGACATTTTGCGCATTGATATTTACTCTCTGTGAATTCCTAACAGACCATAACTGTTGTTATCAATAAACTTGGTCTCAACACCTAACCATGCTAACAGAAGAGTCATTCATTCACAAATGAAGTGCCTTTTGCACTGTAAAAGTTGTTCCGCAAAAAAGCAGTAAGAAGTATTGGACACAAATATTCCAGTACTTTTTATATTATTTTACCTACATTTACTGTGTTTATAAAGTATTTTCTGTTATTGCCTTAAAGGAAATGTCCATATAATAATTAAGAAGTACTGGCAAGCAAATTACCAGTACTTTCTACTGTTTTTTCACAGATATTGTTTACAGTGTGTTGATGGCCATTATTTTTCCCTTTGGTTTTTGCTCTTTTGTGGGGTAACTTTGTTGTAACGGCAACAGGTAGGAACAATGCTGGTGTGGTGCATTTGTACAGTACATGTACTCTATGTGTCTGTCTTTGCATGTTATGTATTCTGTATGTTGTGATTAAAGTATGAATTTAAACATGATGCCTTCACACATGAAACTGAGAAGGGCTATACCTACAAATCCCAAACATCCTTAATGTGCCTCAGGGGCATAGCCACCTACTGTAAACGAGCAGTGAGCTGAAATACACATCCATATCAGGGGCTCTCTCTGCTTCACCTGGTTGAACTGAACCATCCCAGCCAGTCGTGTCACTAAATTATTCAAACTGTGGAATAAATAGGACAGTAGCTATACTAGATCAGGAGTACTTTGCAATTAAACACTCATGAATAATGCAAAAATATATAAGCATTTAGAAATGCATGGCAACCCTGTAATGAAGATTGGTAGTGATTGCAAGGCAATTAAGTCTGTCCCTTCATTTTGGACATGTTTTTATCATAGATCACACAACCCTAAACAGACACAGCAGAGAAAACATTCTGCTTATGTAACAATGCGTGTTCACTCTGCATGTAGAGCAGTACACCTCTGGAACGATGTTTCAATGTGCATAGTGTGTCGGGCGGGGGCTTTGCTCACTCAAGCAGCCTGGTCAGACACTCACCACAGCTGTCATGCAGCACAAGTGGAACACTCATCATTGCATAAATCGTCCCTCCCGCTATCCCTGCCTCCATTTCATATTGGTCATTCAGTTTGTTTACCGGTATTAGGTT
This sequence comes from Umbra pygmaea, assembly GCA_016801145.1. NCBI lineage: Eukaryota > Metazoa > Chordata > Actinopteri > Esociformes > Umbridae > Umbra > Umbra pygmaea. The sequence continues at coordinate 36,374 of JACXGM010001698.1, forward strand.
TTTCTAACACAATCTGTAAATCCTATTGTAAATGGAAAAGTAATATGTTCACAGACAGAGTAGGGCTTTTCCACATACACATTTGCTTTTCTATCTTTGTGCGGACTGAAAACCTTAAACTACACGTTCTCTAAATCCTAACCTATCCCTAATCCTAACCATTACAATAAGCCTATCCTTAATAACCTAACATTTATGTCTACAGTTAAATGAGCACTAATGCCTAACTTGTAAGTAAACACAATCCTACCACATTTCCCAATTGTAGGTTTTACCCTAAGTTTAATGACTTAAGGTGGTAGTTATATTTTTCCTACTGGTGCCTGGCCACACTATACTGAATCTCCATGTTATCAGGGATATTAACATGAACATATCAACATTAACATGGGGCAGCAAGGTGGTCTAGAGGTTAGGACATTTGACTGGTGTATGAAGGGTTGTAATCCCCAACTGCCAAGGTGAAAGCTTTGTCATTTTGTCTTTAGGCAAGACATTAACCCCTAATTAAAAAGTTAATACAAAATAAACATAAACAGTAGGATGGGTGTGGAGTTTTGAGCTATTGGTACAGCTGGACTTTATCATGGAAATACTTATCCTGTGACCTTTTTGGAATGATTTAAAGCAATGTTGCATCTTACTATACAGCAGCTAGCTGGTAGATTATGACATTTCTTAATGGGCTGTTATTTGTTAAAATGTTATTTATTTCAAAACCTTATTTTGCAGACAAGAAAGGAGCAGTTGGAGTCCCTGAGTATGAGACCAGGTTTTGAATGCACTATCAGGATTGGTTCAGGGATCTTGCAGGGGCAAATGCAATTGGCCATGTGTGTTTGGGATGTTAGTAATTAAACATGGTTACCCTTCTTCATTGCATTTTAGTACAACATTCTGGTGGAGCAAGTAATGTTATAAAAACAAAATTTAACTGACAATTTGGGAAAGGTTAAACCAAATTCTAATGTACTGTATAGATGTATTACCCATTCTATACACTCCATTAGGTTTTATACATTCAACAGAACAGTGGGAAATTAGTACCTACCACACACCAAATGTGGGTATTCTTTAGGCAGTGGCAAGTAACTTTAACTCCAGGTTAGCCGTGGTACAGACAAATGAGTAGCTAGTTAACTCCCCAGAAATAAGAGAACTGCTGCTGGGCCAGCCCCTTTAGGTGAAGTGAATATAGAAAAAAACATGTAGAGTTATGTATGTGGAATTTTATACAGATATGATACAATTATACTGTATAATGTAATTTAGGGATGCAGAGATTAACGATTTCACTCCCAGAAAAAAAGTATGTTTTCAATCAGAAGGGAAATGCATGGCTGAAATATTAGGCCTATTTAATTAATAATTTCGTTTTTATTTATCTTCACTGTTATTTATTTTAAAAATAAAAAAGCCAACTAGATAATTTTTCAGGTCCTAACAAAATGTAGAAAAAAATACACAAATAGAAAATACTTAACAATTTTGTAATATAGGCTAATTGATCAAAACAGCCCTGCAGCCTTTGACCCCATTTGTTTTGTTACAGGTAGCTTATATTTCACTCCAAAGAGTAATAGACATTTTGTGTATTATTTGGTAACTATATGATTTCTGTTTTGAAAGGCAGTATCTGGTAAAAACAAAAGCCATCAAAGAAATGTTGTAAAATAAACCTCTAATTAAAGAATGCTAATCATTTCATACATCCCTGGTGTTGTGAAATAAATTAATTCATAATAATCATGAAACCATAATTATTCCTCAGACTATAATATTACCATCAAAATGTATAATCGTTGCATCCCTATTGTCGTAAATAAAACAAAGTAAACATGTCACTCACACGTTGCTGAAGTGCTCATGATGATTCTGATATCTGTAAGAACACAGACAGGGTTGTTCGTTGAGTCTGTATTTATGATTGGATTCTGATTACACTTGCACGCGCACACTGAAGTAACAAGAGGTTGCCAATTGTTATTTTTCAATAATATGTTTTCTTACTTTTATCTTGCACTACAGTATATTTGGTTCCATTGCTTTAGAAGCATCTACTTGAGTTTTGATTGGAGCTAAGACAAAGATTGAATTTTTTTACTAGTAAACCCAGATATGTTTACAGATTATGAAAATATTTAAATTACTAATGTTAAATATTGTGGCATAGTTTATAACAGAAACATGTAGGAACTCTCAAATGTGAAACAGCCTACCTACTCTTGATCAAACTAAAAGTAATAGTTGGATATCCAGTACAATATAAAACTACAATTTGACAATAATGTGAACTTCTCTCAGACTTGTCTTCACAACATGTCACCTTAGTAACTTCTTAATGTTAATAAAACCAGTATTAATATTGTATTGGCCGTATTGTAGCAATGCAGAGAATGCTGGTGCATTTTCTTCAATATATTGGCTGGAAGACGTGGGCTAAAAACGTTTACTGTGAACAATACAGTTTGAAAATGTATTTTTTTTTAACTACCTTGGGCCAGACCAAAGGCTGTGGTTTCTCCACATCTCTTTTACAGTACGGGGCAGCTACAACCATTTAACATGGTAATGTATTGTTTTTACAGCAAGTGTGTGCAACTACCATTATGGTACTACAAGCATATTGGCCTTTACCTGATCCCTTGCCATCTCATTACACTCTCATTTCACATTGTGTATTGACTTTACATTTAGGGATTAATGCATGGCCTGATGGGAAAACACTCCAAAACACTCTTATCCATCTGTGCCCACTGCCTTGAAGCAGGAGTCGTACAAAGCAATTACATGCTACCACCTATTAAAAGTTCCCTACACCTGCTGATACAAGGCAATCAAGTCTACATTCATATCCTTTCCTTCCAACAGCTATTAGTTTGTATTTGAGCTGCTGCTATCTGTGCTACAGTAGGTTTAATAGTCGTGTTCAATTTGCATAACAGGCACTTACAGAAGTAACAGAATTTCATGTTGTTGTTTTTTATTAATAGGCCTACCTTGCAGTGAAGAGGTATAATCTGAGTATATTTTGAGCAGATTGTATAATTTCAATGGTTAAATAGTGATATTGTTGTTAACTCAGTACACCCTAGCTATATTAGGGCAGTGGTTTTGGCTTGGAACCAAATTGAATTATTCTCATTTACGTCTAAGGGTGTGTGAATGTTTAACCATAAAAACTTTGAAAGATCTCATAATTATGAAAAATATTTTTCACAAAAACAATGCTTTTTAATCACAACACTACACTAGTATTAGTACTGTAGATGGAGAAAAAGTATGTTTTGGCATCTATTTAATTAGCTGAAGCTTTAATGCCTGAGAAGCAGAGCAGATGCTCAAGCAAACAACAGGGAAGGTGTGTAAAATGTGTGCATATACACTCTGAGGGGACTAGGGAACAGGAGAGAGATAGAATCCAGGCTGATAGTCATAGAAACATTGGCTGTTTTGGGGAAATGCTGTCTGGACAATCTTGTTTAATGTTTATTGAAGTGGGAAAAAGGTTATCTTTAGAGGCAGAAACATTTTTGTACATTTTCATTTTGTATTTTATATTGTAATTAATATTCAACTTTGTTGTTATTATTATTACAAATCAACCCATGTGGTCAAATTACATGACATGCCTTAGCCTGTTAATTCACAAATAAAAAACTATTTCCACAGTATGACTCTACTTGAAGAAGCAATTCCCTCACTCTACAACTGGAGCGAAGAAAGACCTATGTGAGATTAGTGTTAATTGATTACAGCTCAGCAGTCAACACCAAAATCCCTTCCAGGCTCACCAGCAAGCTAGGGTCTCTGGGCTGGAGGGGGAAACCCTTCTGAACATGGAGGGGCCCCATGGATGCACCCTGAGTCCCCTTTACTGTATATTGAACATACTGATTGAAGAATCGGGCATGTGATTGGCAAAGGACAAAAAAGCTGGAAAATGTAGAGATGCCCCCAACCCCCCTTCATGCCTTTTTTGTGGTGGGTCTACTATAGCATATGGTTGGTAAAGTGTGACCCATGACAAGAACCAATTTGAAAGAAAAAAAATGTTTAATTTATTAGTAAAGTTTTGACCCAACTTCAAAAGTGCCTTTGCAATAAGCTTCATCATTGCCAGTTAGTCTAGCAGAGATGTTCGCTTTAGCTCTGGATGTTTTTGGTCTGGCTCTAAAGTATTGTGGGACTGACTTGCATAGCTAGGATGCTGTCATTTAAGAATGTATAGCAAAATCAAACACTTCATTTCAACTGAGAGCTTAGTTCAGTAAATTTGCGTAGGATATTTATGAAACGCATCATTGGTAATGATAATAATGTGTATTGAAAAAAACATTATCTTGTATATGTTATTTTACAGCTGCCAATTGTGATTGTTGTTGTTTGATATAGAGGTTATACTTATTTCGATGAGGATTAAGTAACGTTGGTGGAACGTGTCAAGCTAACAGAAAATAGGTCAAGGGTAGAGGCTTTTGAAATAGGTATCCCCTTAACACAAGACAAAACACAAGAAAACACAAAGTAAAAAATGCAGAGAAAGAAATGCAGAGAAAAATGTTGAGTCACAAATTAACTCTGTGATGAATCCAAGTATGCATTGCCGTTATTATTGCTGCTTGACCCAGCCGAAGCACATGAAATCAAATATTCATAGACCTGTCTTGTGACTCCCAATGAAACACAGAGAAACTGCACAATAGCTTTTCTTTAATAAAAAAAAATAGATTTCTTTAAACACAGTAATCTACAGTATTAGCCACTTTCAGTCAATTAATAATAATTGATCCTCTCAGTCGAAGATACTTGTTTTACATTCTGTTATGTCTTCATTTTGGTCCTCTTCTAACCTTTTTATTATCAAGTGAACTGTTATTTTCTAGAATTTAGCATTTGCATTTTGAGTCTGCTGCTGTCTGTCAACCTGAGGACCAAAGATGTGTCAAGGAAGTAATTACTATAAACCTGATTTAAATGTAAAAAATTATACACTAGCCAAAACCACAGTTTGGCAACTCGTTCAAAAGAAGAAAAGCACAGGTGATCTGAATCAGCCACTTGCATCTGGAAAATAAAAAAGCGTAACTACAAAGGAACATTTGAAGCACTTATTTGACGCTCATCAGCCCACTCTCTCACTCAGGGAGAACAGGGTAGAGCTAGTGCGAGTGTCTTACTGGAGACAAAGGGTCTGTGCAGATTAATGCGTTTGATATAGCTTTGTGAAATAGCTATAATTTGCATGAAAAACAAATGTTCTTTCACAAAGAAAGAAACCCTACATACATAAACCCTACGTAAAATGGCTGATTTCTACACACTTTCTATTTGCTATTACAACTATATACTGTACTGTATATATATATATTCGTAAACATATTTAATTGATACATCCATCAAACCCAACAGTCCAGTCGTACTAATGGCCTTAAAAGGACCTTACTCTATTTGAATACTGCCCTAGCCACATCTTGTTGTGTGACAGCATGCTCATTGGGTTGCTATTATTAACACGTTGACATTATTGCAAAGAAGTAGGCCATCATATATTTCACCTTGAAACTTAAACAGAATGCTTGAAATGTCTCAACAAGGAGGGGAGCCAGAGATGGAACTGTGCAGAGCTGAGCAGAGCTGTGGGGGGGTTGTGTCAAGGTCTTTACCTAGATCAGTCATATGATTAAACAAGCCTTTGATTTAATTGTGTTGACACCATGCAGCTCTGTGTATTTAACTCACATATCCATAATTCTGTCAGACAGTCCAGCAGACACTTTCTTTTTTCTTTACATTTTTCACATTAGCATATACTGTATTCAATGCATGGCTTTGATATGGCTGCTGTCATTGACTCACACAGAGACATAAGAACTCACTCGAATACTTTTAACACCTCAAGCAAACACAGCCAATGATTCTACAGCCTGTGATTTTACTCTCTCACCTGGACATTTGCGAAACTATAGTAACTGTCTGAATTTCAATCCACTATAGAAAAGCCTCTGCAAATACCATGCTCTCACAGAAAACATCGACCAGAGACATATTAGCTAGAATACTGTATGATACTGCATTCACACATCTGAACTCTCTCCCTCTCTTGATGTAATGCCAGATGCTAGTGGAGGTGGTGTTGAAGGGCCAGTAGAGCACAGCCTTGTATTCAAATCCCTATGCCCCAAGGTAGTGAAGAGGATTTTGTCCTGTGTAGAATATGAGAAAAATACATTGGACCATTTCAAAGTGACCTACGAGTCTTGATCTAAATATCTTTGAACATCTGTAGAAACATCTAAAACTTGCAGATCTTTTTTGTGTGACTTTTTCCCAATTTCCCTCCACATGTTGCCCGAGCGCCAATTCTTTTTCCACTGTTCACCCAATACAGAAGCCTATAGTCGGATCATGCACGGGATGACTATGTTCACTAACTATACATCCACGATTGAATTTACAGGTGCCCAATCTGAACACAAGGAGCCGCTGTGCTAATTTTCAGATCTGAGAGAACTGAAGCGGTTTGCTGAAAAATATTGAGACAAACTACCAGTCAAGAAGTGTAGAAATCAGAGATTGACCAAACCTGCAATAGGTTTAAAAAATAATTTTCACTCCTTTTGAAAAATAGAATGATGGCAATAGCATTCCAATTAAAAACTGCAGATGTACTGTAACTAAATCAAAGGTTGATCAGGCATGCTATAGGGACTGATGTAACAGAGGCAGACATCTTCAAAGATAAGGGGTTTAGATCATCAGGCTGATTGAAAATGTCAAGGTTTTGACATCACATTGTCTGTACAGGCAGAAAGATGAACCAGGGGTTGCTCCTAGGGCTAAATCTGCAGGGGCAGCAGTGCCGGGAGCAGGAGTTGGTTTGGGAGATTCAAATGTGTCTAATTGTGCCTTTGTTTTCCTGTCACAGAAGCTTGTTGAGGCAATAGTAACAAATGGCTGTAGAAGAGCAGGTGGTTTGTTGCATTACCAGTAATAGTGTGTATGTATCTGTGTACTGTTCTGTCCATATGTTTATTCTTAATGTTATTTTATAGTTTTAGTGTATGTTGTCTCTGTGTAGAATTCTTTAGTTTATTTTATTTTGTTTACTGTCTATTTAACATACAATATATTCTCAAATGTATACCTATTGAATTTTGTTATGTATTATTTCTTAGAATATGTTCTCAGTCAACTTTCTGTACCACTGCACCGTCAGTCAATGAGAATGCAAAACAAATGTAATGTTTCTAACTTCTATAAAACATATTACACTCTGTATGCTGAACACATACTGTTAGTATTAATTACTATGAAGAATTTAGTGAGTATACTGCTGGTTTCCGGCAATGTTCCAAGATAAAAAATGTGCCCTAATTCATAAAATCTTCTCAAAAAAGATTTTAGATTCAAGCGTGGGAAGAGATTTATGATCATTGAAAAGTGTGATCATTGAAGTGTCGCATATGTTTCGGAATCAGCATAGATTTCATTGATAAATCGGAAGCATTCCACACGAAGGAGCAGCGGCTCTACTCCGAGTTCCCCATGGATGACTGAGCTTCTCACCCTATCCCAAAGGGAGATACCAGCCACCTTCCTGAGAACTAATTTTGGCTGCTTGTATATGCAATCTCGTTCTTTCGGTCATGACCCAGCCTTTATGACTATAGTGAAGGTAGGAACAAAGATTGACCAGTAAATCGAGAGCTTTGCCTTCTAGCTCAGCTCTCGTTCCATCGCGATGGTGCGGTAAAGCGAATGCAACACCACCCCGCTGCTCCGATTCTCCAGCCAATCTCACGCTCCATTGTCCCCCCACTCGCGAAAAAGAACCCGAGGTACTTAAACGGTGCTAATCCTCAGCCCAACCACCTTACACTCGGCTGTGAAATGATCCAGTGTGTGCTAAAGCAACAGTGATGAGATCCTCAGCCCACCGAACTGCAAGCACTCCCTACCATGACTATGCCTCAATATCTTGTCCATGAATATCACAAACAGGACTGGTGACAAAGCACAGCCCTGTCGGAGGCCCACCAGGAATGAATCCGACTGACTGCTAAGAACACAGACACAGCTCTGGCTTTGAGCATACAGAGATTGGATCGACCTTGTTCAACATTATTTATTCCAAACCGTTCTTAAACTCCCCTGAGCTTGTGGTCTCACTGGATGCAGAGAAGGCCTTTGATAGAATTGAATGGAAGTACCTATTTGTCATGCTTCGAAAATGTGGATTTGGGGACAAATCCGGCTTCTGTATGTATCCCCTTGGGCTAGTATCTGGACCAAGCAGGGTTGCCTTCTGTCCCCCTTACTCTTTGCCATTGCTATTGAGCCCCTTTCGATAGCATTACAGGCCTCTGTCTCTTTCCAGGCTGTATCGCAAGAGGATGTTGAGCATAGTTTATCAATGTATGCTGATGATCTGCTTCTCTATATACATTACCATTCAAAAGTTTGGGGTCACTCAGAAATGTGCATGTTTTAATTTAAAGTCATACCTTAATTCACCAGGGTGGCATATAATAATATGTATATATATATATATATATAAGACATTACCATTGTTGCAAATATCTATCCTTATTGGAAATTTACTGATTTATTAATTAATTATTAAAATCAAATGGAAAGTCACTTTTTCAGTCTCCTAATAATGGCGTATTTTAGTCTGTAACTAATCATGATTTGACAATAATTTCTTATCAATGTAATGCCACCTTTGTGAATGAAGGTATCTATTTGTGTCAAAACACATGCAAATTCCTGAGTGACCCCAAACATTTGACGTTTTGAATGGTAGTGTATGTAACCCTGCAACCTCCTTACCCTCCCTTCTCTCTATTCTAGAGAATTTTGGTTCTTTTTCTGGTTACAAGCTTACCCTCCAAATGAGTGAGTCCTTCCCTATCAATCCAGCAGCATTGCAGCTTCAGCAGATAGACCTCTCCTTCCAGCTTAAACGGTATGGCTTCAAGTTGCTTGAAGTGATTGTGACTCGCTCATTATCTGCCCTCTTCTCTGCCAACTTTGCCCCCCTTCTCACTCAGATGACGGCTGATTTTCAAAGGTGGGGTAATTTACTTCTGTCACTTATAGGAAAGACTAATTAAAAGGAGTAGTTTGACCAAATTTCCTTACCCTTTTCAGTCTATCCCTTTGTTATTGCCCAAGTCGTTTTTCAAGTCAATTAATCAGTCACTTCATTCCTTCGGGAGGAAAGGTACCCAGAGTCAGTAGGTCCTTACTCGAGAGATTCAGTGGAGGACTTGCACTTCCAAATTTTCTTCACTACTATTGGGTGGCCAACTTTCAAAAGCTCATATTCTTGTTGCATTCTCCAAGTGATCCTTGGTGCCACCTGAACATACTCTCATGCACGTCTACATCTTTGGCGGCTTTACTTTGTTCTGCTTTCCCAGTCTCCCCTTCTTGCTACATTGGCAACCCTGTAGTGCAGTCCACATTAACGATCTGGTACCAGTTCTGGCGTAATCTTAAATTCTCCTCTGCATCTGTTTTAGGCCCTATTGACAAAACACACATTTCCCCCCTCACTTATTGACAATCTCCTCTCTCTATCAATGTTATATGTGCCCTGGTTTGTGTTAGTGATCTCTGTCCTATGTTTCTTTCCTGTTCTGGGTGTTTGTTCCATTCAGTTTGTATGTTCCCCACAGGTGTTGCAGATTCAGTCCTCAATCAAGCCAATGATCACTTATCAGTGGCTCCTCCCCCCCTTTATCCGGTCCAGTTGATTCTACTCACCATTTCCTATCATACATTTTCCTTCAGTATATAATGTGCCATTTGTGTGTTAGTCTCCCTCTTGCTGCTCTTGTGTTTGGTCTGTGCCCAAGCTCTGTGTTGTAAGGTGATTTGATAGTGGTTGAGGCCACTTTGATAGGTCTGTGTGAATTCTGTACACTGTGTCGCGCTCTTGCTTTGTGTTTGCTTAGTCCTGGTTTGTTTTCGGTGTGTGGCAGGGGCCACACTAGACAACATAGATATCATGTTTTGGTGGTTGTGAATTAGTAGTTGTTATTAGAGTGAGAACTTAAATGAGTGATTAGACCTAATCGAGTGCTTGTGTTGTATTTAGTATTGTGTTTATTGTGTATATATTGTCATTAATCATTTGTTCTTTTGTTCACATGGAGTGAGGAGTAGTTTAGAGCTGCTCCGGAGTGTACATCACCCGTAGGGTAGCACGTGTTAAAGCATACTAGCTACATCTGGGCTGACCATCAACTGAAACTTTTGTTAGTTTTGTTAATTTCTTTGTTTTGGTACTGCCCAGCTCTTCTCCCTACCTTGTTACCATGGCAAATAAGCCCAAGTTTAAATTGTAAATTGCTGTCTCTGTCCTTGCTTGCACCTACGACCCCATACCTCTTTTGCTGACCGCAGGGTGTCCTTGGGCAGTAGGTTTGACATCCCCTCCCCTCAAGGGGAGCAGAACATAACACACAAGGGCTAATCTGGGATCTCACTCCTTGCTGCTCAGGCATCTCTGTGGATGGTGATTGAGGTGTGGTGTTAGGGTGTGAGTAGGGACTAGTTAGTTCTGTCTGGTGTAGTTAACATTGGTATTCATTTAATGTTGGTCAACATTACCTGTGTGTCTTCAGTGTTTATAGTTAGTGTTGTAGTTTTGTACGTAGCATTCAGTATAGCATCGTTAGCCGTAGAATTGTTTATTGAATCCATTGAGGCATTGACAAAACTGAACAAAGTGGACCTAGTAGGTCGCGGCCCACTATGGCATAGCAATGCGTAACACATGGGGGCTCGTCTGGGATTTCCCAGGAGACTTGAGAATGATGTGGACGATGGTTTAAAAGAACAATCGGGTAATATGACATGTGAAAGATTGAATAACTCTAAAATGCTGAAAGTGTTGCCTTCTATAATGTTACACTTAGACGAAATGAAAAAGGAATAACTTATTCACCTAATCCGTGATTTTCTCAGCCTCTTCCAGGATGTTCCAAGCCGCACAATGGTGCTGGAGCATGAAATTGACGTAGAAGATGCTATGCCCATCAAACAGCATCCATACCCCATCAACACCCACAAACGAGAGGTACCGAGGAAGGAAGCGGATTACTTAGGTAAAAACAGAATGGCTATACCGAGTAGCCCATGAAGTTCTCCTTGTATTCTTGTACCCAAGCCAGATGGTATGTCAAAACTTTGCATGGACTATAGACGAGTCAATGCTATTACAGTTCAGGATTCATACCCTATGCCAAGAATAGACATATGTGTGGATAAAATCAGTTCACCGGTATATGTGAGCAAGCTAGACATGTTGGCAGGTGCCACTATCCTCTCTGGCCTTTGATATTTCAGCGTTTGTAACACCAGACAAGTTTTTGTAGGACACTGTGATGGCGTTAGGAAGGCACAATGCGCCAGCTACGTTCCAGCATTTGGTTCATGTGGTGTTTGCTGGGGTACCATAATTGCACAGTGTACCTAGACGATGTAGTGGTTCACTCCTCTTCGTGGGCGGAGCATGTGTCCACATTACAGACATTTCATGACCTTTATGACAATGGTGTTTTCTTTAGTTTCCCTGATCTGGCATCAAAACACTCCAACACTGATTTTTTTTCTGCTACTTCCAGATAAGGCATTTGGTTTCTTCACAATTCTCTGGCTATCCCAATGTATCTCCAAACTAGACCTGGGATGTTCTATGACTCTTCTTCCCAGACAGAAAGGAGTAATCTTTCAGGTCTATTCATGCATTACGGGTTTCGACAAAACACTCCACCAACACAACAAAATCTGTCTGAGAGTAGGAAATGGGTGTTGAAATTAGTGAGGAGTGGTGGGGTGAGGCTAAATACAGAGTTAGCCCAACTACCTCTTGTGCCCGTCTAGGACTACAGTTTAAGGTGGTTCATAGAGTTCAACACTTCAAGTCAAGTCTGTCTGACCAAAGGTTGTGGATTGCATTTGTTTGTTGATTTTTGTTCACCTATATAAAAATACATGTAACCAACTTTATAAATATATATATATACATCCATCTCCCTCTTGATCATATTCCAGAGGTTTTCAATGGGGACAATTTCAGAAAAAAATGGAAGTGGTCTGTAAATTTTTCCAGCTGTATATTATGTTGATATTGAGAAATATACATAGATTTTTCCTACGACCGGTGTTCTTAGAGTTGTATACAGACAAATTGGATATCACATCACTACATGGCTTAGTGGTCAGAGCTGCAGTGGTTACACACACTGTGAGTTCACCGGCATCCTAGTCTGTAACATATTTTTTTATTAAAATTAGTAGACAAATTCAAATCAACATTATATAACTCAATATCTCAATGCTTTTCCCAATTATTTAAATTGCTAGCTTGGGGGCAATATAGTAATATTAGCTACCTACAAAGCCATACACATTTGGATCGGCTGGACGAAGGATGAAGAGCATGCTAGCTCCTACACATGCTGATTTCTCATAAAACATCTTGGCCACATCTCACAGCAAAGCTAGCTTTGGCCTATGTTGAAAACGAAAATGACCTCCTGTTTCAGAGTTTCAGACTCACTAATCAGAGCTAAAAATGTTTGCCTTGCGTTATACACACTTGGGCATGAGCAGTGCGCAATGTTCAAAAACGTTTTTCTGTCATTTTAGCCACATATGTACCAGAAGCCACAACTCTCTCCATGCCTGGTGCACAGACACATCACATTATGCAATGCTGCCATCCCATCCCAGCATGCATCATGACACAAAGAGTTCCAATTTAGGTCATCACATATGCCTCAAACTAACACCAACACAACACCCAACTAACCCAGTTTATCAATCTTGTCAAATTGCCCACTCACCACACCCAATAAAGACAAAAAACATATTTTTCATGCTGCAAAATAATTTCCCAAAACACAATCCCTATACAACTGGTAAATGTTAATGACTACCTTCCTCTGAAGGTCAAACAGAGAACCTGCAAATGACTGGTGATGAAAAGCAATTGAAAGCAGTGAAGGAAAAAATAGAGATAAATGCACTGTGGACTTATCCAATACACGCAGGGCCTCATTAAATGGTCATTATTGAGATGATAGCACTGGCACTCTTACTGTTTCCCATTTACTTTTACTTTTTTCTCTCTACTCAATCTCTTTGCTATGACACCTTACAAGAAGGTAGGATAGATTGTACTTAGAAAATATACTTAAGGTTTTTCCCAAGCTGCTAAGATATACTTCTTCTAAACCTAATCGGCTACGTAATGGACACAATATACTCTCTTTCTGATTCTCCATTTAGTTAGCCAGCTATGTATTTGTTTGTATGGTTGTTGTTGTTGGTATTATTTCATGACTTTATCTGTATCTCTCCATGTGTGCCTTTTTTATGTTTGTTGTTTGTTGGCATAATTTTCTCTCTCTCCTGTTCCCTAGGAGTTAATTAGAAAGTAGTAGTGTTACTGTGAGACAATAGAGGGGGAAGAAATATGTGCCAGTTTGGAGCTTCTGAAACAATTCATATGATAAGTGGCTTTGCAGTGAGCCTGTGGCATTACACATATCAAAGTCATGCTAATTCCCAGAAAGATGTCACCACCATGTGCTTTGTCCACAGGCTTTCTTGATAGTGTACAGTAGCTAGTGAAAGTGACTGCTGTCCTTGATATGGCCTTACAACTTTACCATTTTAATATGAAAATGACAAAATGCTCTGACTTTAAAGCAAGACATCTAAACAGACTTATTATGTTGAATTTGACATTTGAAAAGCTTAAATCAGCAAAACATTTTGGAATCAGCAAGTTATTGTGTTCACTGCGATAGTAACCTACACAACTCCAAATCTTTCTACAGTGCATTTTGTAACTATGACCCAGCAAATGATATTGTTAGTCACCCAATTAATAAAGTCTAGATTTTAAATTGGGAAATACATTTTACAAGCATATGACTGGTTGTGCCACACAGATACATTAGGCGTCACATTACTGAGATTAAGGTTACATACCAAACAAAAGCACAAAAAAAACATATCACCTCTTTATGGAATCAAATTCTCAACCATCCGAGAGAGAATAGGCTGTTTCCTCCTGCCTACCATTGCTGCCCACTACACCGTACCAAACAACAAGGATGGATCAACACACCACGAGGCCCCTGGGCACGAGTGTCCTTGATCACATTCCAGAGGTTTTCAATAAGGTTGATTTAATAAAAAATTGCAGTGGTCTCTTAATTTTTTCCATAGCAGTATAATATGTTAAATTGATCTATTATCTAATATATATTGGTAGAGGTGTGACCGAGGGGCCCCTGCATACAGTATATTGTGGAGGGACCCTGGTATAGTTTGTAGAGGAGTCCTGGTAAGAGTCGAGGTGAAGCCGGAGGGGCTGGGTCTGGTATGGGTTGAGGGGTAGCCGAGGGGCCCTGGATTGAGTTGTAGAAGGGCCCAAGTATAGGTTGAAGTGTAGATAATGCAGTCACAGTGTACTTGATGGGCTAAAGGGTACACATATTCAAGCATTATCAGCCTAAATTATGCCTTCACAGTAAATTGTCTCATGGGCCTCATACCATTAGGGGCATCAAGGTGCCCAGGCCCCATTTGCTCGCTCCATGATCCAGACCTGCGTAACAACCTCATGATTTTACTATGAACCATGAATTTACTATGAAAACTGAGCTTTAAAAAACAATTCTACACCAACATAATTCCTGATTTGTAGAGTCAGGCAGGGTAGCAATAGGAATCTTATGTAACAGCTGTGTGGGCTTTCTGTAATATAAAGCATGTTTTAATTGCTTTATTGCTTTTAAATGACCTAAATAAATATGATAAAAAAGATATATACCTCTGATCGTTATTTGTAGAATTTTGAGCCTTAAAAAGTAATTATATTCTCTTTCCATTGACCAGCTTATAAATAACAGATTTTTCAAATCTGAAAAAATATGTACTCTACCGTATATAGGATAATATTTCCCTACACCATCTATTCCCTAAGTGTGGTACGTACAGTATACCCTTGTTCGGGTGTGTGTGAAAACAGTTTTGATTGAACAGTTATTTTAATATTCAAACTGGCTTATACAGTACCTTTTGGTGATGCTTTCTCACCTGAATATTGGAGTCACAGGTGAAAATAATCACCATCTAATATCTGAAAAAATAATAAAACAATGTGAAATAATTTATAACTTTCACAAGGATAATGCTTAGACAACTGGATTCATCATTCCTTTTCTGTCCAGTCTGTATGGAATTATTGTGTGTCAAAAAGTTAAATTAAAAGTATTAGTATTGCAAATAAAAATAATTAAATCAAAAGCAAAATATCACCCAAAGAATTATTGTTAAAAAATATATTGCAAATAAAATGTTTTGAAATGTTAGAAGAATATTGAAAATTAATGCAAACCGTTTTCAGTGATTATACGATAGCGAATAAACAATTCTGCCTGCAGTTTTTTACCTTCAATATTACCCTGGATTTTGCTCTCAATTAATTTGTTATTTAAAATTATGCATTGCCATTGGTGAACTGGTATCAATGCGCTCGCTCTATCTGGCCAGTTTTGGTCATTTTGAGCGATGAGAAATTCTGGGTTTACTTGTTACTGCCATCATCGATATAAAACATTATGGTTCCAGTAATGGCAGGTGCTGTAAGTTATTAAAATAATTTGGCTGACCTCCCAAAGTTTAGATAAAACAACGTTGTGAATTGGGCAGCCTCCCCTCAATTTTTATTTATCCGCAATTGACAACTTTAGGTTGGTTATCAGTGTTCAGCTACAGCTAGATGCTAACATTAGCTAGCATTGGTGAGGTGCAGCAACCTACCAGTAACTTCAACTTGAAACAGGCCTGGACTGGTAATCTGGCATACCGGGCAAATGCCCGGTGGGCCGACTCACTTTGGGGCCGATATGATATGATATTTAATATAAAATATATTAATATATATAAAACTTTTTTTTTTTTTTTTTTTTTTTTTT
>JACXGM010001699.1:0-19444 GCA_016801145.1 Umbra pygmaea
TAAAACGCTTAACGTGAAAAAGCTTACCTGGGTTTCAATGTACCTAAACAATGGTCAATCATCACCAAATTTCTCATGGCCATATCATGTCATGAACACTTAATGACGAGGAAAAGGCTTAACGTGATTTAATGTAGCCTACCTAAACAACGATCAATATTAACCACATTTCTTTCTCATATTGCTCATCATACCGACTGAAAATGATAAAAACAACTAAAAATTGATCCGATCCGTGACTCTAATCCGAGGAACGATCCGATCCGTGAGTTTTTTGATCCGTTGCACCCCAACTGAATAGGCATTTATTATCTATGGGGTGACATTAACTTAATTAATCTACCATTTGCAATGCTTATGGGGAAACAAAACTTAGGGGGGAAAGATTCTATTGCCTCGCTTTAGACCTGGGCCTGGAGTCATGACAAAAAGATATACAGATGTTACAAGTCGAATATAGGGCGCTATGCTGCTAGCTGTAATACAAAGGTACGATTAAAACTGGACATAATTAAGAATACATTGTTTGTTTTATGTGATGTTTTTAATAGATGTCTATAATGAATGCAACAAACAAAATTACAACATTAAACCATTATTTTTCATATTTTATTTCACTTTGAATTGTTTATTACAGTTGGTTGAGGAAAATGTCCTAATTCTTGTCAAGAATGAACTGAAGAGGTTGAAGGGGATTCTTCAGAATGCATACCAAGAGGGGCACCAGAAGCAGCCACGAAGTGCCAGAAACAGTGTTCTGAACATCACCCTGCATGTCATGAGACACATGAAACAAACGGACCTCGCTGACATGCTGGAGAAAAGTAAAATAGGAAATGTTTTCTATTTACACACTGAAGAAGCATTACTGTACACACTTGTATTGGACATTATAAACAGATTTCTTTGTGCATTTTCATCATACAGATGAGCGCAATTTGGAATGCCAGGTTAAACTGAAATCCAATCTGAAGAAGAAGTTGAAAAATGTATTTGAGTTAAACACTGAACATGGATACCCAGAAATTGTTAATAAAATATCCACAGAGCTCTACATAACAGGTGGTGGAAAAGACAGCGATGAACATGAACTGAGATACATTGAGACAGCTTCCAGGACACCAGCTAACCAGGACACACTAATCACATGTAACAACATTTTCAAACCTCTACCTGGAAAAGACAATCATATCAGAACTGTACTGACAAAGGGAGTAGCTGGTATTGGAAAAACAGTCTCTGTGCAAAAGTTCGTTATTGATTGGGCTGATGGAAAAGACAATCAGGAAATTCAATTGCTATTTCCAATTGCTTTTCGAGAGCTGAACTTGGTGACAGAGGCCCAACTCAGCCTTTCAGAACTTCTTGGTTATTTCTTTGCTGAAATTAAAGAATTTGGTATCACTGACTATGGCAAGTACAAAGTTTTGTTTGTCCTTGATGGTCTTGATGAGTGCAAACTTGCTCTAGACTTCAAGAGCAATAAGAGCTTGTTTGACGTCACAAAACCAACCTCGTTGGATGTGCTGCTAACAAATCTTATCAAGGGGAACCTGCTTCCGTTTGCTCAAATTTGGATTACTTCACGCCCTGTAGCAGCCAATCGAATTCCCCCTGAGTGTTTTGACCAGGTCACAGAGATACGAGGGTTCAATGACTTACAGAAGGAGGAGTACTTCATGAACATAATTCCTAATGAGAACTTAGCCAGCAAAATACTCTCACACATAAAAATGTCAAAGAGTCTCCACATCCTGTGCCAAATACCAGTCATCTGCTGGATTACTGCAATTGTTCTACAGATCATTTTCAGTGAAGCACAGACTGAACTAATCCCCAAGACTCTTACACAAATGTACATATACTTCCTAATGTTTCAGACCCGACTAAGGAATAAGATGTTTCTCAAAGACCATGATGGGGACGTTTACTTGGGTAAAGAGACAATACGAGCACTAGGAAAACTGGCCTTTAAACAGCTGGAAAAGGGCAATGTGATTTTCCATGAAGAAGACTTGAGAGAGTGTGGTATCGGTGTCAGAGATGCCTCAGTGTACTCAGGAGTGTTTTCGCAAATCTTCAGAGAGGAGTATGGGATGTACCATGGCAAGGTTTACTGCTTTGTGCATCTGAGCCTTCAGGAGTTTCTGGCTGCTTTATATGTGTGTTGTACCTTAAATGAAAGCAACACAAATCCACTAGTCCGTCAAAAATCATTTTCCAAATTTCCCAAAGTTTTGAAAAGTCACCCTTCAATATACAAGGATGCAGTGGATCAGTCTTTGCAGAGTAGGAATGGACACCTGGATCTGTTCCTTCGGTTCCTTCTTGGCCTCTCATTAGAGGCCAATCAAAGCCTTTTGCAAGGTCTACTAAACAAAACAAAAAATAGCTCTCAGACCAATGAGGATATAAGGGAGTACATCAAGCAGAAGATCAGGGAGGATCCCACCTCAGAAAAGAGCATCAACCTGTTTCACTGTCTGAATGATTTGAATGACCATTCTTTGGAGGACGAGGTCCAAATCTACCTGAGGACAGGAAGTATCTCCAATGCTAAACTCTCACCTGCACAGTGGTCAGCACTTGTCTTTGTATTGCTGACTTCAGAAGAGGAGCTTGAAGTCTTTGATCTAAAGAAATACTATAGATCAGAGGAGGGTCTTCTGAGGTTATTGTTGGTGGTCAAAGCCTCCAGGAAAGCACTGTGAGTATTTCAACAATCCAAATCCAAGTATTATTCAGACAACTCCAATTATTATTCTATATAATAATAGAAACAAACAAAAAATGTATTCCAATCCCGAACATATTTCTAAGTGGTCTAATTTACAGTATACTGTGTATAGATTGCTTAATCCACTAATTTTTTAATTTATTTAGTCTGAATCAATGCCATATCACAGAGCGATACTGTGGATTACTGGCTTCAGCAATAAACTCAAACCCTTGTAACCTGAGAGATTTGGACCTGAGTTCCAATGACCTGAAGGACACAGGAGTGAAGCTGCTCTCTGTTGGACTGAGAAGTCCATACTGTAGGCTGGAGAAATTGAGGTGACAGATGTTTATGAACAAAATCTTTTCAGAAATATGTAGATAATTTTATGGCCTAAATGTTGTCATACTCCTGCATTCCCCTTGTCCAGATTGAGTCAATGTAATTTCACCGGACAATGTTGTGAAGAGTTAGCACCAGTTATCAGCTCACATTCATCGTGTCTGAAAGTGCTGGACCTGAGTTATAATGACCTACATGATTCAGGGGTAAAACAGCTCTCTTTGGGATTGGGTAATCCCTGCTGTAAACTGGAGTCACTGAGGTAATTTAAATTTGCATGAGACATCCATACGTGATAATGTCAATGAAAAAATTGAAGGTTAATAGAACTCTGTAGTAGCATCTAACCTAATGTTTCATATCCAGGACTGTTGTACGAACACATTTTTGTTTGATTATTTATATTTTTGCAGTTTGTCATTTTGCCGAGTTACTGAGAAAGGCTGTGCTTCTTTGGCTTTGGCTCTAAAAACAAACCCATCACACCTGAAAAATCTGGACCTCAGCTACAATTATCCAGGGATTTCAGGAGTGAGATGGATTTCTGCTGCACTGAAGTATCCTTCAAGTAGTTTGGAGAAACTCAAGTAAGGGTATTTCTTTTTGTGTGAACCAGTAGATGGTTTTGAAAAATATCAAACACTTTCTTTTCTCTTCTTTCCCAAAAAGTGTTGACCATGGGGCAAGGTATAGGATCATACCAGGTCCCATCAAATGTAAGTCATAACTGTTCTCTAGGTTTTGACACATAGTGTCCATTCAGTTATTGTCTGTTATTATAAGGCAAAGTACAGTATATGCAGTTATCTAAATTTACAATTTTTTTTAAATGAGGTGATGCATACAAATTGATATGTTGAGATCTAGTAAAGGAAAAATGATCCAAAAATGTTTTTAACAAGTGAGGTGGATGGGAATATTGAACTAATCATTAATTTTGACCCTTGAATCAGATGCCTGTGAACTTACTTTCAACCCAAACACAGCCTTCAAACGCCTTGTTCTGTCTGAAGGGAACAAAACGGTGACTCGGACCAAAGAGGACCAGCCCTATCCGGATCACCCAGACAGATTTGATTACTGGGACCAAGTGCTGTGTAGACAAGAACTGTCTGGGTGCTCTTACTGGGAGGTTCAGTGGACGGGTAAAAGAGTTAGTGTAGGAATGACATATAAAGGAATCTCCAGAAAGGGGCGCTATGAAGATACATGGCTGGGTTGCAATGCCAAATCCTGGAGGCTGAGCTACAATGATGGCAGCTATATTGCTTGCCACAATAGTGAGAACATTGACATACTTGCTCCCTCTTCAAACTCCTGCAGAATAGGAGTGTATCTTGATTGGCTAGCTGGCACACTATCCTTTTATAAAGTGCATTTTAATCAAATGTACCTTCTACATAGATACCAGACCACTTTCACTGAGCCTCTATACCCAGGGGTCATGGTTTCAGATGAAAACTCCTCAGTCAGTCTGTGTCAGATAAAGTAGCATCATGTTGTCCTGCAGGATAAAGTGTTCTTTTTTTGGACCAAGATTTCGAGATATGCAGTACTGTTTGATTTGTCAATCCATTGGTAACACCCTGCAATACACACACTTACATGCATATACAGTATATATCTGTATAACAGATCAGACACACACATACAATGAAAGGAGTAACTCACCAAACAATGCAACAATGCAGCATTTGTAGTTTGAAACTGGCAATTAGTAATATGTCACTCAGGTCGCTAGTTATTGCTCTCACATAACCAGAGAAACCAGTTGTCAGAGATTAGGAATGGTGTGAGGAATAGACTACACAAATGCATGTTCTGTACTGTTCTGTGTTTGTGTGGTCTATTGTAATGTTTACAAGAAACAGACAATTCAGTTTGAAATGAATATGCTATATTATTGTTATTGTTTGTTGATGTTATTTGATTTGTATATCTAATTATAAAACAGGGACAACTATTAATAATTGTTTCCTATGAAATTGGATGCTCTACTTTTGGCAATCCTAGTGATATAGATAATGAAATCAGTACAATTACTTAAATGAGCATGACTATGCATGTACGTTTATCTGTATTACATTTATATATGCACTCTATGTGAATTAATAAAACAGTTAAAATAAAAAAAAAACGGTATAAAATTATACAGTATTACTTGGTTTATTTAAGTTTTACTTCATAGGGATGTGTGTACTCTACCTCTTTAACAAATTAAATATTTTATAAAGCCCTTTTTTACGTTGGCTGTCACAAAGTGGTTTTACTGACACCTGGCCAAAAATCAAAGACCAAGCAACAAACTGACATTTGAACATTAGAACAATAGCACATTTCACCAGCAGAGGTAGTCAAAGCCAGATACAACACCCCTGTTGTTTCTTCTTCTGCCTGGTACTACTGAAATGTCTCTGAATATTCCAATGAATACAGTATTCATTCATACATTAATTAGATTAGGGGAAATTACTTTGCAGGTTCCTTTTACAACAAAAATCTGAGAGCGTTAAAATTTTTATTGCAACTCACACAGTTTAATGTCTCAATGGACTCTGAAATTAAAACATACAGTGGTGCTTGAAAGTTTTTGAGCCCTTTAGAAGTTTCTATATTTCTGCATAAATATAACCTAAAACATCATCAGATTTTTACACAACACATTTGTGGGAACGTCTGCAAAAGTGTTGGGACAAACTTTCCAAACAGTATTTGATTTCCATTGTAGAAAGAATGCCAGAAGTGGGTTCAGCTGTTATATGTGCAAATAATTCATACTTTGATAAGTTTAGATTACATTTAGTTAAACAAAATGATCCCATGATTTCTTTTTTTTAAAGAGAACCCAATTAAATAAATGAGACTAAATTGTCATCCCATTGATTGAGAACACCTGAATCTAATTTGACCTTCAAATTTACTGCTAGAAGTTCACATAATTTTGCCATTCACAGATATTTAATAATGGATCATTGTCCTCAATAAATCAATTACCAAGTACAATATTTAAGAATATATATATTTCAAATCTATTTAACCAGGTGGGCCAATTGATAACAGTTTGTCTGCAGGTGTGAGTAGGCACCCTGTCTTATTTAAAGAACAGGGATCTATCAAAGTTTGATCTTCACAACTTATGGATGTTTATGGATGTGTACCATAGCATAAGCAAAGGAGATTTCTGAGGATCTCCAAAAAATATAGAATTTAAAAAATATATTTTTCAAATTTTTCTCTCCCAATTGGTTTTGTCCAATTACCACTGACACTGCCTTTTCTGCAGATCAAATGTTTGAGGGGTCCTCACATGGTTCATCCGTAATTCTATACACAAACATATACAAAATAAATTAGCCTTGATGGGTAAAACAATACTTTCAAACGAGACACAAATACAACACCTAACAACCTGATGTAAACTTTTTATATGACAATGAACCACAAACCATTAATCGAACACAAGTAATAAGTGGATGCAGCTATGGATTGATTGAAGGTGAATTGGTGAACAGAAAACGTGATAGAGGCAGGTGATGAAAACAGCTGGAATAACTGATACCAGACATAAAACACATGCGCCTACTCCAGCTCTGCTAAGGTGGCGACCGTAAGAATTATGTTTGGCGAAAGGAAAACACTGCACTCTAGCATATGATTTTTATTCCATCTGTGAAACATGGTGGTGGTAGTATTGTGGATTAGGCTTGTTTTGCTGCATCTAGGCCAGGATGGCTTGCCATCATTTATGGAACAATGAATTCTGAATTATACCAGCGTATTCTAAAAAATGTAGAAAATTCAAGAAAATGTCAGGACATCTGTCTGTGAACTGAATCTCAAGAGGAGGTGGGGCATGCAGCAAGACAATGACCCTAACCACACAAGCCGTTCTACCAAAAAAATGGTTAAAGAAGAATAAAGTAATTTTTTGGAATTGCCAAATCAAAGTCCTGATCTTAATCCAATCAAAATGTTGTGGAAGGCCCTGAAGCGAGTAGTTCATGTGAGGAATCCCACCAACATCCCAGAGATGAAGCTGTTCTGGAGGAATGGGCTAGAATTCCTCCCAG
Source organism: Umbra pygmaea (assembly GCA_016801145.1). Classification (NCBI taxonomy): domain Eukaryota; kingdom Metazoa; phylum Chordata; class Actinopteri; order Esociformes; family Umbridae; genus Umbra; species Umbra pygmaea. The sequence continues at coordinate 7,132 of JACXGM010001699.1, forward strand.
CTGATGTGCAGGACTGATCAGTAGTTACCAGAAACCTTTAGATGCAGTTATTGCTGCAAAGGGGATCATACCAGATCCTAAAAGCAAAGGTTCACAAACTTTTGCCATTATGTAATAATGGATCTTTTCCTCAATGAATAAATGACCAAGTATAATGTTTTTGTCTCATTTGTCTACTTTCAGGACAGTGGTCTCAAACCGGTTCCACAGAGGGCCTAGTATATGCTGGTTTTTGGTCTTTCCTTTCAATTAGAGTCCAATTAAGATCTAAACTGCCAGGAGAGAGGAGATCCTAACCAATTAGTGACATAATCAATTAGTCAGATACATGGTAAAAGTTAAAACTTGCAGACACTAGGTTCTATGTGAAACCGGTTTGAGACCCCTCTTTCAGGACTTAATTTAATGTTTTAGATCATATTTATGCAAAAATATAAAAAATTCTAAAAGGTGTTAACTTTTAAGCACCACTGTAGAACAAATATACAACTTAAGGTAAAAAAAATAAATCATGGAATCCTGTTCTTTAACAAAATGTAATCTAAATGTTTGACTTATCAAAGTATGGAACACTTGCATATATAACAGCCTGGGATGCATCTGGTAGGTAGATAACAGGAGGCAGATGCAGGCGAAACGAATGGTTTAATATCCAAATATCCCAAAAAACTGTAGGGATATATGTAACATGAATAAACTACACACAAATGCAAGACGGAACACGTAAACAATAAAGCACAAGAAGGACTGCTCCACTGGTGATTATATAGGTGTGGTGACTGCTGAGGGAGAGCAGGTACGCAGGATTGGGCAGGGTGCATTAGATTAGTGTTCCACTGGGTGCCTGGGTAGTGAGCTTCTGACCGGTGATCAGTAAACTGGTGACAACGAATGCCGGGGGAGAACAGCAGGTGGAATTTGGACAGTGGTACCCCCCCAGATGTGCGGCCTCTGCAGAAAGACGCTTCCGGCTTGGAGGTCAACCCCAAGAATGAAGGTCAGGGTGGTCAGGGTGGTAGTGATGATAGTCCCTGATGAGGTTAGTGTCCAGGATCATGTTCTCCGCATCAACCCAACGGCTCTCTTCACGACCATTCCTCTCTTAGTCCACGAGGTACTAGAGCCGTCCCCCTCAGTGATAAGAGTACAAAAAATCTCGGAACGCAAATGCTGGACTTCCATCTGTATCCAGGGGCAGAGGAGGTGTGCCCAGGGTGATGGCATCTGCCAAGGGACCAGGAATCATCAGAGAATGGACACATGAAAGGATGTTGTAAATGATAGGCTACATCAGTGTTTCTCAAACATTTTTCAATATTGTACCCCCTTTGAATTGCCGTTTTAAGCCAAGTACCCCCTGACCAGCGCCAAGTACCCCCTGACCATCGCAAAACATTTTTGTTAGAAATAAAATCTATATAAAGATGTACAATACAGCAACGGCAGTGATAGATTCATTAAACAACAACCTTTTTTTAAACATAAACATTGAAATGCTACATTTCAAATGTTGAGAATCCATTACTTAATTCATTCATTATTATAGTATATATTTTTTAGGAATTATGCATGACATGTACCCCCTGCAGTTCTCCAAAGTACCCCTAGGGGTACACGTACCCCCATTTGAGAAACACTAGGCTATCATCATTGATTCTCTGGAGGACCTTAATCGGACCCACAAACCAGGGGCTCAATTTTTTACAGAGTATAGGCAGAGAGGGAGGTTCCTAGTAAACAGCCATACACAATCCCCAATCTGGAACTCTGGTGTGTCACTGCGTCTGTGGTCTCTTTTTGTCTTTTGGCGATAGATGGCCTGTTGGAGATCTACATGGGCTGCATCCCAGACCTCCCCTGCTTTGTAGAACCATTCAACTACTGCAGATGCATCCATCTGACTGGGGTTCCAGGGAGCCTGGGCTGGCTGGTACCCCAAGACACACTGGAATAGAGTGAGCCCTGTGGAAGAGTTTTTTTTGTGCGTATTCTGCACATGGGACTCACCTGTCAGTGACTCCTGGTTGATCAGTCCCCCCTGCCCACTAGGACCGAGGCTTATGCCCAGATGTCAGGCTGACTGTGGCCCCGATCTTTTCCAAAAAACCTTCCATACACCTGAGGTGAACTGGGGACTACGGTCTGTGACAATGTCCTCTGGAAGTCCGTAGTGACGGAAGACCTGTTGGAATGGTGGCTCAGCGACCTGAAGGGAGAAAGGGAGACAGGTTAGTGGTATGAAACGACAGCTCATAGAAAAATTGATGGACTACCATGATTGTGGTAAATCTCTCTGATTTGGGCAGGTCAGTCACAAAGTTCTTTGAGAAATGTGTCCAAGGTCGCTGAGGCAAAGGCAGGGACAACAAATTGACAACAACATGTTATATCCAAAGAATGAGGCTGTTGGTTGGTGGAATATACACTTCTCCTTGTTGGTAACAGTAGTTTATTGTGATGTCGTTCAGCCCCTGCTAGTCAGTGCAGGGCCTTAGTCTCCCATCCTTCTTTGCCACAAAGAAAAAAATAGAGTAGACGGTGATGTAGAGCATTGTATAACCCCTGCTGTAGAGCCTTCTCGGTGTACTTTTCCATGGCCTACGTTTCCGCCAATGAGAGTGGGTAAATCCTACTCTGGGAGGGATTTTTTCCATCCATCAGGTCAATGGCACAGTCCCAGGGCCTGTGAGGAGGGAGACAGGTGGTACGAGAAGGAGAAAACACATCCATGTACTCTGTGTACTCATGGATATTTCGGACTGGTGTGGTGCAGGTGTTCCAGTCGATGTGTGGGCTGTGACGATCCAACCAGTGTAATCCCAAGACAAGTTGCTGTCATGGTGAGGTGACAATGTGAAAGTGGAGAGACCCGTTATGGAGACCAACTCCCGATCTATCAAGTTTCATGCTGATCCAGAATCGAGTGGAGCAGAAGAAACAACAGATGGGGAGTATCCTTTCACCTCTGAGAAAAAATGGACAGGTAAGTGGAGACAAGGTAACAAGCCTATTTATCTTATTTTTCCAATCTTAGCAATGTCTTTCTTACTACCACTTATCTTCTGATTCTGTTGTTGTTTTGGGTCTGCCAGATGTCTTCTTGTCAGAGTTTACTTCATTTTGTGTCTTATGATGTGTCATTTGATGTTGTAGGAAACTGACTCAGTGACACCTTTGCTTTCTTTGCAATTTCTCTAAAGGAAACAGTGTTAAGGGTTATAATGGTCAGTGTGTCATTCCTTGTTAATTGCATTTTTTCTACCATTATGATAGAAATATACCTAGGCTCTCCCTCCACCGCTCTATCGGAAGAGGTAGAATGACCCCTTGAAGCCACTTGAAAGGATTAGGTACCGGTGGTTTCGCCACCACGGGATATGCCTACGTCGCCACTGTGGGATATGCCTACATAACCACTGACTGGTTGGATATGCCACCACTGGGTTCTGCAGGGGAACGAGACCTACCGGCAGATCCCTCTATCCCTGGTACCTGATGGGTGCTGCCAGGATTGGGGTTTTCATCCTCTCCTGAAGAGGAGGGGTCCATCCTGAGTCCTGTGCTGTTGTACTGCTTTGTGAGTGTACATATTTGATTGAGCCTTCACCTTGTTATGTGTCGTACAATATGTACACGTCATTGTTTGAACCAGACGTTCACTGTATTTTACGTTTTTGTCTGTGAGAGTACATGTATGTATTATATAGAAATTGTGCAGTTCTGATGCACGGTGTATGTCAACAGTACCAGCTCAGAAATATTTCCATATTGTTCATTAAACATCAAGAACACTCCTCCAACATTCCGGTCTCTGTTCCTCTCCTCTAAACACACCCAACGCTAACAGTGACATTAATATAGAACATTTAAGGCATTTAGCAGTTGTTTCTTTTTAAAGTGACTTACAGTAATGAGTGTATACATTTCCGTACTGGCTTATTTAGGAATTGGACCTCCAACCCTGAATGAATAACATGAACATAATAATTACACTATTACAAATGTATTCTCTATTTTCCGCTTTAAAGACAATTGTGCTAGCCAACCTTGAAGCACTGCAATTTTTTCTAGTATCTGAGGATTTCACATCCATGTCAACTTAAAACTGGGCAGTGAAATGTCCCATATACGATTTTTTGAGAGGGGTAAAAAATTGTTAATATGAACATGGTTCAGGGTATTTATGGATATTATACTGTGGTAGGTAACTTTCTTATGAATAAAGCGTTCACTGGTATGAAGTAAGATTTCCCACTGCTCTGACAGGACATGGATAATTATAGATAGACCCAATATATAAATTTAGACAGCAGCTGGTGGCATAATTTTAGGAGTTGGACATTCCCCTTTGCCCTCCCCAGTGGAGCTGCCTAGCCCCATCCCTGTAGGGAAGGATCGCGTTGCACAGGTTGCTAGGTGATGGAGGTCTACTCAGCCAACTCAACGTCCTGGAATGAAACATGCTGTGTTCATTGTTGTAATTGTGAATGTCTTCTCAGTCAGTGTTCCTGTTAAAACCAAGGTAACTCTTTAAATACACCTCCTATTTGCCAAAATAGTTTCATTTAGGTTGCTCTTGCTTAGTGGCACAAAATATTATTCTACAATCTGCCCAACCTGCACCAGGAAATGCACACGTATAACCACTCCATGCAGTGATCCTCAACCCGAGGCCCGTAGGCCGGCCTCCACTTGAGGGCCTGCAAGTTTGTCTGTTACGTAATTATCTACGTTATTTATTTGTGAGGCCCATCAGCAGTTGCGGCCCACCAGCCAAATAAGTTGAGAACCACTGATCACATGAAATAGAAATCAATCTTATCTCAGGAAACAGATGGTACACAATATCCAATCAGTGTGTGAAAAGCACTAATCCACATCTGAGATCCACAAATGCCCAAGAGGTAGCTGAATCTACAGTACTAATCTACTTGCCTCCATGAACCTTCTACAATTCAACAGATTACTCTATGTTGTTCCATGATATATTTGCAAAACAAACCCACCCTGTATATGCTTTCATATCATGTTGGACCTTTGGACTCTTATGGGGTAGCAGAATCCAATAACATAAGGTAAAAAATGGGATGTCACTTGCATAGACATGATTTATGTGCCCTGTGCACTAAAACATCCATACTGGCATACAAGCCTTCTTACTGGGATGTAGGCACTTCTGAGGGCCTGGCATTAGGGACAGCATAGACCTTGGGAGACCAATGTTAACTGGGGCAACTGTTGGTCTGAAGGTCCATTGCATTTGAGTGTAGACCCATGGAGATCTTTTTCTGATTGTGCTTTGGATGTTCAGTGAAATACATATTAGGGATGATGATGCATGGGAAAAAATAATAAGTCTCTTAATGAAAGGAGTAGAATGGGGGGTGGGATGGGTCCATCCTCCTAGCCACACACACATCTCCCAAAAATGCAGAGGAGTCATTTTACACCTCGTATTTTTAGCAGGAGCGAATGCATGTCAAACCTAAGCCCATGTCTCCCTGTCTGTGAGCCCTGCCCGGCACTGTTGGCCCCCTCACGTCCCCTAAGCTGCCCACACCCAGGAGGTGGAGTCTGCATGTTCTGGTGGCGTTGGACCTGAGAGAGGCTCCAGTCGCAGGGTGAGTCTCTTTGGCCGAAGTATTCGCTGCCCTCCACGGCCTGATGATTCAGCAACCCAATCGTACTCAACACCTGCTGGTCTGAAACATCACAGGTCAAGCTACCTGGAGGCCAAAGGATAGGGGTATCCTGCCAGTCACTACTGACCCCTGAGAAAAACAAGGGTTTGTAACCTCAACTTCTTCACTTTGGATCCAAGACGAGGCAGATGACAACACCGACGATGGCTGATAAACTGGGTCTGTCTGGTGGGGATGATACAGCGAACATCATGGCGCTATTAGAACGCGTGGCGGGCATCATCGACAATGTCCAGACATGCCAGACTCGTATGGAGGAGAGGCAGTTGGAACTGGAGAACACTGTCAAGACCATCCAGGAGGATGTGGTGAAGCTGACGGTAAACCACACTGCCACCAGCAGCACAGTGGACAAGCTGCTGGAGAAGACACGCAAGGTCAGCTGCCACATCAAGGATGTCCGTGTACGGGTGGAGAACCAGAATGTCCGCGTAAAAAAGGTGGAAACCACCCAGGAAGAACTGTTGGCCAAGAACAAGTTCCGGGTAGTTATCTACCAGGTAAGACATCCATCCCATTCATTGTTGCACAAAGCAGGGTGTAAGAAGTAAGGAGTACAAATAGTTATGATCTTGAGCCACTAATTGGCTTGGTCATGGGTTATTTGAGGTCCGTATCCTTAAACACTGGTAGAAGGAAATGGTGAGTAGCTTTTAGAATTTTTTTTGAAGAACCAACATGTAGAATTTGTTGAAATGTAGAATGTCATAAAAGAAAAATCAGTAAAGACACTTTGAAATGGCTGAATGGGATAGGCTTAATTTTACTCTGGCCTTCAAAGCAAACAGCTGCGTTTCCACTGTTGACCTGATTACTTCAGGGCTTGAGGTCTCTTGACAGGACGCAATGAATACTTCTGTCCACTAAAAGGTTAGATGCAGCACTCAGAAATACAAAACTATGTGGCAGATAGCCAATGACGATATGATTTGGCTTAGGAAGCCACGGATGGGGGTGGAGGGGATCTTTGGCTGCCATTTTATTTCAGATGAGAACAAAATAATGGTTAGTAAAAAACTAAAGAGTTAGATCAGTTGTTACATTTTAATACTCCTTTGTAATTGACATTAGGTACTCTTCAAAGTTAATCATGAATTAAAATTGTTCTTTTTTGATTTTGACCTGATTTACCATTTAAATAAGAGTTGAATTTTCCTTTTAATATGAGAAAGAGACCCAATAAGATTGTTCATTGTGATATCATTGTCTGGTACAAGGACAGTGAGAGCAAAAATAACAATTCCTCTCACTTCAAATCTCAACACCAACTTCCAAATAAGACCATTTAAAAAAATAAAAACGATTTTAACATTCACTTACCACAAAAAGATTGTCACTGATGTAGACATGCTAATCGGCCACAGGTTTTAAGTGATCTAATATTTTTTGTAATAAAGTGTGTTTTCGTGACGAAAGCGATAGCTAGCTAGTGGCTGTCATGTGAATACCGGTCAATACACCGGTGGCTGGCTCGCTAGCCTGTCTGACCTACCACTTACATTACACACACTGAGTTTTCCCCATATCACGGGTTGGGTTATTTATCCATCTAACCCTGGACACCTTTCTTCATATTTTAAAATATCAAGAAATAGCCTTCAGTTGACATCTTTATTATAAAAAAGAGGAATTACGATAGACTACCCGTTCTACCGGCGAAATTAAGATGGCTGCTTCTCTATGAAAACGATTATTTGAACAAGACTTACAAATTGCCTGAAATTATTGTTCTGCCTATGTTTTATATTTAGTTTCTGTAAATTGTTGAGGCATTTAGCCTACAATTGTTTTCCTACACGCTGTTAGCAAATTAAATGATCTCTATCCCTCTTTCGTTGAAATCATCCTAATATTAATAACATTTTATGTGTGCTACATTATTTGTAAAAATATAGTGCAAATTAAATTAACTGCATTTTTCTGACGACGAACGCTATTATGTTCAATGCAATGCGACTGAAATCAATCCCACAATTTGACACCGGACAACTGTGTGAAGTGAACAGTTTATAGGCTAAAATATGTTCTGTGCAAACCTTATAGTGGATGTCGTTAAATTTTCCAAGGTAATGTAGCCAACAGAAAGGTGTTTAAACCACATATTCAAACAAAAAAATAAGCAAACATTTTATTAACTATTAGTTTTCGCATTTGCCTATAGCTATTCACATAATTAATTCATTTAGGCTTTTTCACGATTACGGCAAATCTAAAATTGTATATGGAATGGAACAGATACCCTCGCAGTTTTTCTCTCTTAAAATTGACAGCAGAGAGAAATCTAGAAAGGATATACAAATACTTAAGACCACAGCGTAACTGCAGTACAGCAGTTAGTAAAATACTTTCGTATTTGTAATAGGCCTATCTAATAACCGGGAACAAATACTAATTAATAGTTTTATTAATTATAGCCTGTTAATGACAGCACCTGCATAATAGCTACATGGAAGTCCGTTTTTATAACGTTTCGTTTCCAGACAAGATTGCACAATGTGGCTTTTGATGGATGTATAAATGTCCAAAAACAAAATTCAAAGAAACGCGCTTGCAATGCAAAACTGCACACAGATGTTGGCTTGACTGCGTTAACTATAGTGTCGTCAGTACAGTAGCTATAGCAGGCTGATTGATGTTGACAGTAAGGTCTGTATCACCTAAACATTTGAATAGCATAAAAAATGCATCACTAAAGCAAACTGGCTAACGAATGCCATTTCAATTAAATTAAACTATACATAAGTGTTCAGACCTTGTTATAAACGATCTAAATGAGCAGTTTTATAGGAACTATACTTGATTTGTGGCGTAGTAACATGGCAACAGTAAAAGGAGTGGTGGGGGGTACGTTAATGTTTCACGATAACCGCACGCCTCGTGACATTTTCTTTCGCTAAAAATACTAATTTAAACATTAATTTTTACAAATAAAATGTTGGCAACCGTTTTATAAGCGCATTAACACACTCCAGACTGTGCGTTGCCAGGGAATAACCGCACAACTCGGCTTTCAGCCTCGTGGCTTTCTACACTGCTGAGGTGTGCGGTTATTTCCTGGCAACGCACAGTCTGTCGTGTGTTAATGCTTACATAACATCTCTCAGAAACAGTATGTCTTACAGTGAAAATTGTGGTGTGACTTGTCTTTGTAACATGTTATTCTATTTGACATTATATTAATAAATTAATATAATATATATCTATTATATATATATATATTCAGAGCCATGTTTGAGGCTTGTTTGGTCCCTAGCTTCTAAAACTGTACTAATTGTATTTAATATTGTGTTTAAAAACTGCCAATTAAACTCCTAAACCAGGTAATAATCAATCTGGCATTTCAAGGCATAGTTTTTTTCTATTTGTCAAAAGTTATTTTAATAGTCAAAAGTCTGAAAAGTCATCTTTTTCTAGATGATCTTTGACATAATAATTTTGCAAGCAAAATTCCTAACCAATGAATGGAACTTGAATACTTTCCAGACATTTAACCAATCATTAATATATTTGTAACTTACATTTTCAATGGTATTATTGGACATATATTTACCTGACTGATAAAGCTGCTTGTTGAAACTGATACAGCATGTGTGCAGTTTCTGAAGCACTATAAAAAGTTACAAAAGCTATGCATAGCTTTCTACGCCTTACTGCTGAGTTATATAGGCAGGTGGGATTGGAAAGAATCACCAAGAATCAGGATTGTCGTTCACAGTTAAAATATTACATTTTTCAGGGGAACCATATATATTTTCAAATAATTATTGCACTGTACTTGATACACAGCAATAACATATATCATTTTTTGCAGGTTAAAACATTTACTCAACAAGTAGACAAATTAATATAACAGATATATTTAAGTAGAACAATTATTTATATTAATAATGTTGGTTTAAATAATTCATTTTGTGTTGTTTGCAAATGTGTTGGTTTTACTAACTGACCCATGTACAGACAGGTTTGATACTGTTTAAAATTGTATAAATGATTTACTGTCACATATCAGCACTCCCATTATATTGAACTTATTAACTGCAATTCAAAAACATGCACTACATATATATCCTGAATGTTCATGTTTAGATATAATGTTAAGACAAGGTTTTCTCTGAACATTTTTTGAAAGGGTGAATAAGCTGGAGTCCCCTGGAGAACTGCGTCTCCAATTTCCTAAATAACTGCAAGCAGGAGGGAAAAGACAGATCCAAGTGAACCAGTGCACCTCTGATGCGTGCCAAAGACTATAAAACCAGTTGTCATTAAATCTGTTTCTTAAATGCCCTAAACTGAAATCTTAATGAATGGTGCTAACTCCCAGGTGAATATAGGACACAACGTTGTATCAAAACGTTTTTGTGCCAATTTCCTCTGACATTGTCCTGAAATACGTTACGTTTATATGGCACATCTGTAAAGTTTACAATTATGAAATAAAGGTCTATTTTCGAAATATCATTGGATTCTTGTGTTTTCATAGGAGGCAGAGTACCATAAGATTTTTCTTTGAGGCAGAGTACTATAAGATTTTTCTTTGAGGCAGAGTACTATAAGATTTTTCATAGGAGGCAGAGTACTATAAGATTTTTCTTTGAGGCAGAGTACCATAAGATTTTTCTTTGAGGCAGAGTACTATAAGATTTTTCTTTGAGGCAGAGTACTATAGGGATGCCATCATTTACTTCTGACTTTAGAAGGTTATTTTAATAAACCTGAAATCATACCTGAGTGATTTTATGTAAAAAATACTAGTGTAATTTGTTAAAGGGATTATGGTTTACTAATAGACATCCAGTCCTGGTAACTGGAACCAAATTCACAATTAACTTGAATTGAAAATGAGTTTGAGTTGAAAAGAGTCAGGTTGCAAGTGTCACTGAAGCCACCGTCTGGTCATTCATAAACCAGAAATGATTATGTATCTTGGCAACTATGAAACATTAACCTAATGTGCACTGTGAAATAACTTCAGCAATCAGTTGTCTGTTGTGTTGTGACTGGACAAAAACATAACCATAAATGGTACAGGACCATACAACGGTACCCTTAAATCTGGTGCTTCGGACAAATAACTATTTTGTAGGTGTGAGAATTTTTTAAAGGTGCAATTTGAGGTATTTGTTTAGAATTTCACAAGCCAGCCTACTTTCAATTTGAAAGACCATATTACAAAAGCTGTAGAACGTTACGATTCATAGTTTAAAATCAGAAAGAGCAGTGTATATGGGACAGTGATTTCATTCACTCTGCACTGTATATGGGACAGTGATTTCATTCACTCTGCAGTGCATACGGGACAGTGATTTCATTCACTCTGCAGTGTATATGGGACAGTGATTTCATTCACTCTGCAGTGTATATTTTCCATTTGAATGGGAATTTTAATTTTAATTTGTTTTTCAGTAGTCACCCCGGTCTGAATTTTATCGGATTCGCGCATTCCAGTCCACAGGTTCTTTTGTGTGTAACAAAAAACTGCATTGTGTAGGAAAACATTATCCCATTTACTCTACTTCCTTTTTTCAGATTTTTTAAATACAAAAAAATGTTTTACAGAGTTTGTAAGATGGTCACTTGAAAGAGAAAGTTCTGTTGATACGACTCAAATTCTACAAATAGCACCTTTTAATTTCAGAAAGGAGGAATATAGTTCCTTAGTTACTTTAACTTTTCAAAGATAGAGTGATGGAGATCTTTGATCCAGAACTCTTCACTTTACACAACTTAGTTGAGACCACTTACAGTACCTGACACTTAAAAATATCTTTAAACACTGCACATTTTTTATTGTAAGGCTACATTTTAATACAATTTACAAGTGCTTCTATTTGAAATTACAGACGTACTACTCAGGGTGTTCTGTGACACTCAACTTGTTCTGTTTTCATTACAGGGTGACTGTGAGGTGCCAGCTGTGGTGTCTGGAAAGGAACCCAATGTACCCAAGGAACCTAAACAGGCAGCGGCGGAAGTGGAGCCAGATCACTTTGAGCTCCCGCCTGAGTCTGATGAGGAATACATGGTGGTGGAGGAAGCCTCCTCATCAACTGCTGCCAAGATGAAAAAATCGGGCCTGAGCCGCATCGAAAGCTTTAAGTCCACCTTCTCCCGCGCAAACATAGCCAAGACAAAGGATAACATGAGCAGTAAAGTTGGCCAAATAGGTGAGCGCATTGTATCAACCGAGCGCCGGGAGAAGATACGCCAGTCTGGCGAAAGGCTGAAGCAGTCCGGCTCACGGATCAAGGAAACCATTGTGAACCATGTGCCAGCTAAACTGAAGAAGGAGAGGACAGTAGCTGAGGGCCAGGAGGGGGCCGAGGGGGTCACTGAGGACACAGCTCCCGTCCCACCACCCAAGGGCCGCAAAACCACAGGCCCTGACCTTGCCTACACAGAGGTGACCAAGGAGGCTGACGATGGCGGAGAGGAGGAGGTGCCAATGCACGATATTAAGCAGCTTTCCTAAACAATCGTTTATGGAGAGGGAAAGCAACACGTTTTTTTTGCCATATTTTTTGTTTCTTTTTATAGGATTGGCCTTCCTGTGACTGACAATCTCAATAGTCCCTTCCTGTGATGTATAGTGACCGCTAGTACCACTGATCATG
>JACXGM010001699.1:19544-52371 GCA_016801145.1 Umbra pygmaea
ATATATATATATATATATATATATATATATATATATATATATATATATATATATATATATATATATGTAGAACAAGTATCTATTTTAATGTCATGTTATGTTGTTTACATTAAACATGGACTATCAACTAAAACAAATAAACTGACAAGAATTACAGCAAGTTTGTGGAATTGGACCTGTTCTACAGACTTTCAAAGTTTTTACAGTCAAAACGCTTTTATTATAACTGACAGTCAATTGTTTGTAATTTGCATGTTGAAAGACTGAATATGGAATGTTGAGGGACACCCTTATAAGTGATGGAAGTGGAAATGGTATTCTGGTATGTATGGTTTGATGAAGGTTAACATACAAATAAAATAATAAAAAGACTGCCTTGGTGTAACGGTAAGGGAAGAGTGCAAATCTTTTGTATCAATTATGCTTGCGGAAACAGAATTGAGTGATTTGTATTGTGCAGTTTTTAACGAAAAAATATCAAATCAGCTGATGTCTGAAAAGATAAGCATATTTAAAAAACAGTTGAATAGGAATATTGTTAAAATTAAAGGGTCAGTAAATAGAGTGATTTTGCATGCATTTAAATCTAGACATTTCATTCAGTTTGAGAGGAACTGTCTTGTATGTGAAAGAAATGGCCTGCTTTTGATAATGTGAAGTGAACATTGTGCATGTTTCTGTCGTGTTAAATTGTCCAAGGCTCTTATTGTTATAGATTCTATTTAAAGACCACCATCCTTTATTGATTTAGGAAAGTGGAGAAGGTGTAACATTGACATAAGTGTTGGTAATTTGTTACTCATGCAACATAATTCAAAGACAATTTGATTGTTATAAATAACAGAAAAATATTAAACAATATTCTACATCACTTTTAACAGATGGATGTGCTATTTAAAAACAGGATTAAAACCCCATTTACTGTATATCTTCTGGTGATCTTCTGGGAAATATATTTAAATAATAATACAAATTAGTGTAATATTAATGTACAAAATGTAACCATTTTTAAATGAACTTGTATTACAGAAAGTAGATTTAATTCTCATGGATCTCCATTCATTTACAGTCACAGAGCAGAGCCACGCCCCTCCATGACCACTTATCAGGGGACTGGTCAGAGGGCGAGCATAAAGATGAAGGTCTGTGCGCCTGGGCTTCTTATACACTGGGCAGGAGTACAGGCTCACCCCCTGCTGACGTTTGCATCTGATACCAAGATGCTGACGGGACCTGGAGATGAAAACGGGTGTGAACCAGGGCTTCAGTTTTTTTGCAGCTGGACATTTGACCGGGAGGTTGATTTTTACCAGCCATTTGAAAATGTTTCCCGACACATGTCAGTAAGCTAATATGAAATAATAATAATAATAATAATAATAAACACATGTTAGCCATGTGAGTCATTCATAATGTAAAAATGATATAATTGTAACATAACATTTTGTGTATTAGTAACCTACTAACTTTACAAAGCAATTAATCAGATGGCGTCTGTGAGGGAAACTGGAGAGAGCACATCTGGCATGGACCTATTGCTTGTTTGTATTGTATCTTCTGATTGCAGTTGTCATGTCACTTTATCAAACCAAGTTAAGCTATATCATAGCTAGCTAACGCAACTAATTAAGAAATAAAAAACTTTAGCTATACTATCTGTGCAATAGTATTCCAACTCACAATTAGATATAATTGTCTACCTGTTTGGTGTTGTAGCCTATCCTTCTAATGTAACATATAATTACCCATAAAGTATGTCTCAGTAACATGCAACAAATAGGCTAAGTAGGCTATTTTCCAAGTTCCATTGTTTATTCAGGAAAATTCTGTATTTTTTGTATCCTTTTACAAACAAAATTAAATGCAATTCTGCCTCTGACCTTTGGAGATGACTCTGTGAGTTTGACATTTTTGTGTTCTCAACCGGCCCCATCCAGAAAACGCCTGTAGATGTAGACTCCTCCCACATCCTCTGGTGGCGGTGATGGGACGTCCTCTCTTATTGTATAGAACCACGGTGTCCAGAGCCCAGCCTTCAGCCCGGTTCTTCCTGGTGGTCTCCTGTGAACATTCCACAGCTGACTATACCAGTTATTATTATTCATATTCATTATAAGATAGAGTACATTATTGCCAGGTAAGGCATATGAAGTATAAGTTCCATATATTTTTAGCTATTAGCACAGCATTTCCATTTGTTTTTCTACATATTCCTTAATGTGAATGCCTCCATTACTCCATCAGTGAATTTCTATGTAAATACCCCACCTGTGGGTTGAAGAAGCCAGTTAGTCAGTATGGAACAGTTTATTCCTCTCTAGTCGTTCCGTGAACCAGAAGCCCAATGTGGCAGAGTCCCAGTTGATCTACTGCCATAGCTTAGGGATACGGGCATCATACATGCTGTCCAGTGCATCCCTCAAATCCTCTGACATGATAATGGTCCCTAATGCAACACAGTTTAGTTGTTTTTGCCTTTTCTAATCTATTGAAAGCACACTCAAATACCCCCCTTAGAAAAAGCTGTTAAGGTTATCAAACTGTGTAGTAGTGTAAAATGGTATGTATTAATGTAACCTTTGTTTAACAAGTCTAAGTCTCATTTCAGACAAACAAAGGCACTCCTGTCACAGCCTATGATGTGCTGCATGTGGTCAAGTTCCTGTTGTAGAAAGATGTTCATGGGCTGGAAAAGGCAAATTTTCTGAAGATACGGCCAATTTTCTGAAGATATAATAATAAGAAACATTATTATTTTAGCTGCATAGATAATCACTGATACATTACTGTGCCATTCATACAGTTGGTGGGCCCCAATCTCTGACTGACCAATCTGGTCCACGTGTAGTGTAGTAGGATACCTCGTGAGGATAGTCCGGTGGCAGTTTTTCCAGCATCTTATTGGGCAGCTTCAGGATGGTGGCCTCTCTGGTCTCGCCCCCCCTTTCCCCACTGTCATTGGGTTGGATGTTCAAAATGGTTCACAGTGTCTCATTGGCTGAGTTAGTCTGGTAGGTGATGTCAGCATTAGGATGAAGAGCAAATACCTGTTGATCAAAGAACAGGATAGTTATGTGTGTTGTACTGTTTCATATGTTAGCGTGTTGTACTGTTTCATATGTTAGCATGTTGTACTGTTTCATATGTTAGCGTGTTGTACTGTTTCATATGTTAGCGTGTTGTACTGTTTCATATGTTAGTGTGTTGTACTGTTTCATATGTTAGCGTGTTGTGCTGTTTCATATGTTAGCATGTTGTACTGTTTCATATGTTAGCGTGTTGTACTGTTTCATATGTTAGCGTGTTATAATGTTTCATATGTTAGCATGTTGTACTGTTTCATATGTTATCGTGTTGTACTGTTTCATATGTTAGCGTGTTGTACTGTTTCACATGTTAGCGTGTTGTACTGTTTCATATGTTAGCATGTTGTACTGTTTCATATGTTAGTCTGTTGTACTGTCTTATATGTTAGCGTGTTGTACTTTTTCATATGTTAGTGTGTTGTACTGTTTCATATGTTAGCGTGATGTATTGTTTCATATGTTAGCTTGTTGTACTGTTTCATATGTTAGCGTGTTGTACTGTTTCATATGTTAGCGTGTTGTACTGTTTCATATGTTAGCATGTTGTACTGTTTCATATGTTAGCATGTTGTACTGTTTCACATGTTAGCGCGTTGTACTGTTTCATATGTTAGCATGTTTTAATGTTTCATATGTCAGCGTGTTGTACTGTTTTATAAGTTAGTGTGTTGTACTGTTTCCGCATGCTTCTGCATGTCACAAACTACTGTAAGTTCTCCTGTCAAGTGAATAATATATTGTATTTAACACAAATTTTAGATTGCTTACTTCTCATTTAAAAATTGAAAAATATAAATAGGCCAGCTAGCCTGAAACTTGTATCTAAAAACATAAGCATTGCTGAGTACTGTCAACCTACCTTATCAGTACGTGATAATCCTTTTTTTCCATTGACTGTAATATATACGGTCTCTGTTCTTATCTTCCCTGGACAGGTAAAGTTGAAACAAACCATTTCTTAGATGGGGTGGAATGGTACATTTGGAGATTAAAATTACATTTTAAAGAATGTGAATGGTATACAATCTTATAGTGTTAAAGTAATTAAAATATTATTTTAAAATTAAACACCAGCCAAAGGGGCACTTTTGAGTCTGAGGGGAAAATGTCAGGTGCTCAAGCCCCCCTGAGATCTATTTGTGCACATGCCTGATAATAACAAATTCAACACATTAACTGGTTGCTATGGACTTGTCACTAGGCTTCCTTACTCATTGTATATTTTAGCATATATGTAAAGCTGCCGAAGCTGAACATGATCCAAAACTCAATTTCTTAGACGAGCGTCAATTTGGGTGGAGAACCAGGGGGGAGACTTAGACCCGGAAGTTGAAGCAGCCCTGGGTGGATTCGGATGCTAACTGGCTACCACCTTAGGTTAGCATTCCATTTATTTTAGGGGTCACTTTGACAGTGAATAAATTAACATTTAAGAAGCTCCATTACCTTGTATCTCACGTTATTGCCCCGGAGCAGCCGTTTTTGTGAAAATATGCTAACTATTGTGTCATAACCACGCAACTAACTGTTGCACAGTAGAGAAATTACCGTATAATCCAAGAGAAGCTAGCAGGCAATTTGGGGGACGTGGAGGCAAAATTACAAAATAATGAATCAGAATACTTTAAAAAATTGCTCCTGCACCTACGCTCATGGACAACTCCTACTCACACTCTCCTTCCTCTGCAAGAGGCAAGATTCGGCATGATTAATTTTTCCCTTGGCACGGCTAAGATAAGAATTACAACTTTTAGAGACGTTGCTCACATCACATCTACGTCGTCATGCTCAGCTTAAGGCTGCACAGTACGCTCAGCTACCACCAAAAAAGTGCTTCTAATTTGTCACTTGCTCTCCATAGGAATAAATGGCATCTGTTGGTCCATTCATATACAGTCACTGGTGGGGGATGGTGTGATTTTTGTTGGGTCAGACGCTTCTGCTAGCAATGGGGGGCCGAGATTGAGAGCTACATGGAAAAATATGCACCAAACAAGCGACTATGAAATATTACTGTTTTCATGAATACAAATGTTGGGTGACCCCCCAGACTAATAAACGTTGGTTGACCCTGCAGTCAACAAAGAATAAAAAAGACATGGCCATCCCCTATTTTCCTCTGGTGGTCCATTCCATGAATACCGAACAGTCCCTTAAAGAGTTCTTGTCAGAACCAGAAAATAATATAAGAGAAACAACAGCTGTTGGGAATATCTATGGAGGAACAGAAAGGAGCTGTCTCCATAGGAGAACACATTTATGGTTCCCAGAAGAACCATTTTTTCATCACTTTCCAGGGATAACCCTTTCTTTTTAATAGAATCCTTTCCACTGAGCATTCTACACGGATCCAAAAAGGGTTCTACTTGTAACCAAAAATTCTCTTTCCAGGAACCATAAAAGGGTTCTCTTATGGGGATGGACAAAGGACCCGTTTGGAACCTGTTTTTTGTAAGTGTAGGTAAGTGTCACGAATGAAGAGTAACAGGAGCCAGGTGCGAATAACGGTGATTTATTTCCACAACAAAGAGAGCAGAATAAACTCGAACAGAAAATGCCTTCGCTTCACCATATAAGAGAAATAACAACCAACAACAGCAAACACAAGAGGCATGGCTTAAATAGGCCAACTAAAGGAATTACAATTTACTAAGCAGGTGCACCTGTGTGCGCCCATAGAGAAGGATAGAGCATGTCCATTCAAAACTCAGGCGAACGGGATCGGTGGCTCCGAGAGTGAGGAGAGGGAACTCTTACAGTAAGACATGTTGTTATGCAGTCCGACCTGAACCGTCATGTGAAGGAAGGCATAGAGCAGAGGCTTCCACTGGAGAAAGTCAGTGACCTCTAACATCAAAATTATGAAATTAATACAGCAACCCACATCTGCTTCGTTCTCTTTTATCCAGTTTATTCTAGGTAGGGGAAACATACCTCTAAAGTAACCATTGTTTTGGCCAGCTTCTCTATGTTCTCTGTAGGGTCTGAACACTTGGACAGGAAGCAAACCATGGGAGTCCTCTTGTCGCTCTTCGCGGACATGGCCTCCATATCCAGAATAACCCCCTCTGCAAACTGATGCTCCAACGACTTAGCTATGTAATGACGTGCCTAGAACAGAAAGCCAGAGTGATTCAGCCATTCATTTGGGGACCGCTGGCCCTACCATTTCACCTGAGCCATTTTAAAATGGACACATTTCAATAGACACACGAAGGACAGTATAAATAGAAGCGATTGTGAACGTGACGTGTGGCTGCTGGGTGAAGTGCCACTAACAGGTGGTGGGAAATATGGAAGGTCACAGTGTTAAACAGCGGGATCACTGTATGAAAAACCCTGCCTGGACAACACAGGGCAAAACATTCATTTTTGAAAAGGGAAAGTGGCACGTGTAAATCCGCTTGTGTTACATTTCACCTGGATGAAGGGGGTTCCAGGAGCTGTGTAGGTCTCATATGAATTCTACTAGCTCTATTATATTCAAAGATTTTTCCTTCTAGCATGTTCCAGCAGCTATCCCGGCCACTATCCATGTCAGCCCAATAGTACTTTTGATTAGTCATTTTAAATGTATAGTCATTTAGCACACCTTATACTAAGTGACTTATAGGAGCAGATAGAGTTAAATGCCTTGCTCATGGGTAAACCATTTATTTACTTTTTTGCTGGGAAATAAACAAGCAACAATTCTACAAGCCTATTGCGCTAAACACTAGTCCATCTGCCAACCAATGGTTTGCTTGGTATGGTTTGGCTGTGTGAAAAGGCTTTGTGGAAAAGTCCCTCAGAATATATTTGGCAATGAGTGTTAAGTTCAGCATGTTAAAATATATTCCTCTGCCCCCCGTCATTGAGTAGGGAACATCTATACACTTTTTGAGACATGGACACACTCCCTGTGCACATCTGGTATCTAAAGGCAGTGAGTGTGACAGTTCAGAATAGGTGGGAAAGCACCAGCCCACTCTATCCTACATCTGTGCTTATTCATAACAACGTTCAGTGCATGAACCATTGCAGCCAGCCTTTTACAGTCAGGTCTGTGTAGCTTGGCAGCGGTTTTTGTACAGAGAGGTGGTAGATTTGAACTGATAATCTCTGGTTATGTCAGCTGTTCACTCATTTCAGAGAGGCTTTTTATAGTACCAACGGAAAGAAGAGCTGCTTGTCTGTAACAACGCATTAGTAAAACATTGCAGAGCACCTGTGCCTTACTGTCCCTCTTTCCCCCCAGAGTTTCCATGGTTCCTGATTGAATGAGCTTGTCAAATGCTCACTCATCAAGCATCTTAAAAATATCATGCCTACACAGCAAGTGCTTTCAATTATATTTTAAAATAGAGCTAATTAACCCTTGATTGGTGTGATTAATAAAATGCTGACATGTTTATTCATGGAGCTCAAAGTCCATAGTCCATTACAGGCCCCAACTCACTTAAGGAAAGATGAATAAATATTTCTGTGTGTTCTGATACATTTTGGATGGACAGTGTTCTGTGTAAGAAGCAAAATTAATATTAGCAAATTTCATATCTAATTGAAACATAGATACAACCCAACATTTGGGTTTAACAAAAGTTACAGCTGCCGAGTTGCATATTAACTGTTGATAAGCAGAGCCTGATCCACTTTAAACAGCAAGGTATAGTAATAACAGGTAGGCCCACACAACCTGAGTGAACAACAACTTCCTGAAGGTCATACCCATCAGGCACTGGGGCCTCCTCGGGGACAGGTTGGTCAAACCAAGCCTTCCAGGAGTGATGATTTTTGGTGACCTGGGTCAGGAGCTGGGTAAAGGGCTGCACTCTGGACAGCTGGACCAGATTCAGCCAAGTTATGTCCGAGATCCAATGTTGTGGCTTCGGCTCTACAGAGTTCACAGTAGGTCCAGGGCTTTACCACCTAAGGGAAGAGTCAATCAATTTCTGTAATGCCTGGCTGCATGGTGAGTATCCCTATTAACTACACTAACACTTGTCACGTCCAGCCAAGTGTGGGCTGTCGTGGACATATAAACTGAGATCGGACTCTATATATTCTATGTATTATGAGTATTCAGTTATGTTTGAGTTCATTCAGGTTATGCCAGTGCAAAGCACTGTAGTTTTGTTTTTTATGTACTTTCTCTTTAAGTTGTGTGTGTGCACCGCTCCCCTGCTTGGCTAGAGCTATGATAGGTGTTAGGTCAGGTTAGCCTGGTACTTGTGGATCTGATTAAATATTATGTTCAGGTGAGTCCGATTAGTCTTTCTATATAAGATCCAAGCAAGGGTGTGGTGCTGGTCATTAATGTACTGTTGCTGTGTGTACAATATCACTATGGAATTGAGAAGTCCATGAACTCTACTAATTATGTGAAATGTGAGAAGACTGCGGTGTGGTTAGAGTTTAAGCATACATTCTATATATATGTTTTGTTTACGTGTTCTATGCCGCGTTAAGAGCATAATAGATGTATTCATTGTGCCCTCCTGTTATTTATAGTTGAGTTCATGCGTACACTCTGTATCTGTCTGTGTCTTAAAAGAGCATAGTATTCTACATATATATTATTGTTGTGC
Organism: Umbra pygmaea; assembly: GCA_016801145.1. Lineage (NCBI taxonomy): Eukaryota > Metazoa > Chordata > Actinopteri > Esociformes > Umbridae > Umbra > Umbra pygmaea. The sequence goes on from JACXGM010001699.1 coordinate 28,198, forward strand.
ACTCGCTGAACTTGTTCACCTGCAACAACATACAGTTGTATACCTCCCGGACTATCTACATTAAATATAAGCAAACCATCTACCTGCCTGGGTCTCCCTCTCCATATCTACACCATCTCGTAACAACACCACTCAAACAAAAAGTACCGTAACTGTAACACAGCAACACTGAAAATATATTTATTTCCACATAACAATTTACTGTTTAGTTGTGATACACATCTACAGTGGGGAAAACAAATATTTGATACACTGCTGATTTTGCAGGTTTTCCTACTTACAAGGCATGTAGATGTCTGTAATTTTCATAATAGGTACACTTCAAATATGAGAGACTGAATCTAAAACAAAAATCGAGAATATCACATTGTATGATTTTTAAATAAGTAATTAGCATTTTATTGCATGACATAAGTATTTGATCACCTACCAACCAGTAAGAATTTCAGCTCTCACAGACCTGTTAGTTTTTCTTTAAGAAGCCCTCCTGTTCTCCACTCATTACCTGTATTAACTCCATGCAAGATCTCATCTCGTGGGGCATCAATGATCATGAGGAAGGTGAGGGATCATCCCAGAACTACACGGCAGGACCTGGTCAATGACCTGAAGAGAGCTGGGACCACAGTCTTAATGAAAACCATTCGTAACACACTACGCCGACATGGATTCAAATCCTGCAGCGCACGCAAGGTCCCCCTGCTCAGCCAGCGCATGTCCAGGCCTGTCTGAAGTTTGCCAATGACCATCTGGATGATCCAGAGGAGGAATGGGAGAAGGTCATGTGGTCTGATGAGACAAAAGTAGAGCTTTATGGTCTAAACTCCACTCGCCATGTTTGGAGGAAGAAGAAGGATGAGTACAACCCCAAGAACACCATCCCAACTGTGAAGCATAGAGGTGGAACATCATTCTTTGGGGATGCTTTTCTGCAAAGGGGACAGGTCGACTGCACCGTATTCAGGGGAGAATGGATGGGGACATGTATCGCAAGATCTTGGCCAACAACCTCCTTCCCCCATTAAGAGCATTGAAGATGGGTCATGGCTGGGTCTTCCAGCATGACTACAACCCAAAACACACAGCCAGGGCAACAAAGCAGTGCTTCGTAAGAAGCATCTCAAGGTCCTGGAGTGGCCTAGCCAGTCTCCAGACCTGAACCCAATAGAAAATCGTTGGATGGAGCTGAAAGATTGTATTGCCCAGTGACAGCCCCGAAACCTGAAGGATCTGCAGAAGGTCTGTATGGAGGAGTGGGCCAAAATCCCTGCTACAGTGTGTGCAAACCTAGTCAAGAACTACAGGAAACGTATGATCTCTGTAATTGCAAACAAAAATTTCTTTACCAAATATTCAGTTCTGCTTTTCTGATGTATCAGATACTTATGTCATGCAATAAAATGCCAATTTATTATTAAAAAAATCATACAATGTGATTTTCTGGATTTTTGTTTTGGATTCCATCTCTCACAGTTGAAGTTTACCTATGATAAAAATTACAGACCTCTACATGCTTTGTAAGTAGAAAAACCTGCGAAATCGACAGTGTATCAAATACTTGTTCAGCCCACTGTATGTGGGGTTTAACATTAAGATGAGTGTGATAACGCAAATTCAATTCAATAAAAAAATGAGGCAGGTAATCTAATATTAAAATTTGTCTTTGCTGTTGATGTAGAATCAAATATAAAAAAGAATGTAGTTATTGTGGAAATGTGGAGAATTACAACTCTGCAAACAAGAATAATATGTAGGTCCTTAGAATGTCCCTGTAACAGTTGTGTGTCATGTTCCCCTGAGTGAACAAAGAGGTCTTCCAATGGTATACACATTATAGCAGTGAAAGAAAGCCCTTTGCGATTGGTGTTTGTGCGATGGGGAATTTGGAGGTCCAGAATAGATCTAGACGTATTCCGTCAGCAGTGGACTGAAATGTGAACCAGGACATCCAGTTACCCCCCTGTGCGTGTTGAACCATATGAGACAGACTGTGAGATCACTTCCCTATTTACGTGACTAGAGCAAAAAGATATCCATCGCCACCAAAAGTGACTCTTATGGATGATATTTGCAATTTGAAATTCCTTGTTTTAATTATAAATAAGGGTCCAGGAATATGGGCTATAGTAAGGCGTCTTTGTCAAGTGTCGGGTGATACACAGTATGGCCTATAGTACCATCGCTGGACAGGAAGTGAGGGAGTCTGACCCTGACTACTTCATAAAACACTAAGAAAGTGTGTTTTTTTAAAAGTTACCAACACTTTGCTTCTAATATACTGTCATAACAAATTAACATGTCTACATCAATCAAGTCAATCAAAACAATTTAGAAGGCAAGATTACTATGACATCATTGTATTAATGGTGTATTGCTGTGACATCAATGTGATAATGTTGTATTGCTACAGTATGACATCACTGTATTCATGGTATATTGCTATGATATCAATGTAATAAAGGTGTACTGCTATGGGAAATAATAATGTGATTGTAGGAAACGTTGAGGAAAATCTGAAAGTCGCTGTGTGAAATTGTCTTTGGCCCGTAGGTCTATCTTTAGGGCCAGCAGCAGCGTGACCAGGAACTTGTGGTTCTTGTTCTTACAGGCCTCTGGCTGAGTAGCGTAAGTTTAGTTTAGTTTATTCACAATACCATTTCAAGCATTACAAAATACAGTTGAGGGTAGAGACATTTTGTAAAAAATAATGTTGAGGATCCTCTTGGATTGGATCTGGGACTTGGTGGATTTCTCCATGGAGGAGTTGAAGATGCCCAGGAACTGGCGTAGGGAGGTCTGGTACATGATGTTGACTAGGGTCATCTCCATTATTAGGAAGTATAGGATGCTGCCCCTAGTGGCCACAGTACTATTCTTTGGCCAGTTTGAACTTGAACTCTTTCTCAGCTGCCACAGTAGGCTTATCTCTCACCTGTTCAGAACAGTGGTTGACCATACTGCCTTTACAAACCAAAGGTTGATGTTGCTGGAATTAAATACAAGCATGTTTAAAAATAGGTTTAAATATAAAGCTCTTGAATTAAAATAACATGCACATTTGGTTAAACCTTTGAAAATGTAAACCTGATTTGGAACTTACTTCTATTGTTTGCAGAGAGATCCCAATTAGGATTAACCCTGTACACACCAGAGCTGGAAGGTAACAAAGTACAATGACTTTGTTATGGTACTTAAGTCGTTTTTCCATGGATCTGTACTTTACTTGAGTATTTCTTTTATATATGACTTTTGGTAACACTTTATTTTGAGAGTCCATCTCTAGATGCTCTACATATTATCTACATACTGTCAACAACATTTTAACAAACCATCTACTAACCCTAACCCTAATCCTAACCTTAACCATTCCCCTTATGTTAAACCTAACCTTAACCATTACCCTAAAATACACAATTAGTTGCTTATCAACAGATGGTTTGTTGATAGTTTGTTGATAGTCATATCATCAACAAACTATCTGTAGAGCACATACAGATGGAATGTCAGACTCTCCAAATAAAGTGTAACCTGACTTTTTACTTTTACTCCCTACATTTTGAAGGAAAAATCTGTTCTTTTTACTCCATACATTTTCAAAACAGACTTGTTACCTACTTACTTAATGTGATGATAAAACAATCATGTCTAAGCCATCTTCTGTTAACCTGTTCGTTAATGTAGTAACACCAGGGGCGCTGCTAAGGATTTTGACCCCCATGAAAATAATCTTGACAGGGCCCCCAACATAGCTGAGACAGGGCTTCTCTGGGCCCCCTCTTAGTCATGGGCCCCGAGAATCGTCATCCTTTACCCCCCCTTTACAGCGCCCCTGAGTAACACCCCGAAAGCACAAGGTGTGTGTAAAGTAAGTGATGGCTTTCCCCGTACTAGCCATTCACCAAGGATGGATGTACATACTGAGGCCCCTGCATCACTAGTGACTTTGAAGGCCCCCCGCAAGACAAACAATGTTCAATTGATGCTTGAGGGCATTATATCTCCAGCCCTCACAAATCATACATGCCAGTAACTAATGCCTGGTATTGTGGGAAAGATGGGGTTCTGTTGCAAATTATGTGGGTAGGATAGTCTATGTGGGTTCATAATAGCCAGAGATATCATGTCTCAGATTTTGGTCATTTCCAGCTACTTTATTTTGTGTGAATTTCCTAAAGTTAAACAAGGATAAAACAGAAATCCTCTTAGTTGGCCCCGAAGTCAAAAGGGAAAAAATCTACACAAGCCTTGGTAACCTGACTTCCCTGATTAAACCTGAAGTAAGGAGCCTAGGTGTTATCATAGACTCTGACATCAGTTTTACCTCCCATCTCAACAAAGTGACCAAAACCTCCTATGTTTTTTTTGCTAAATTTAAGACTGTTCATAACCCAGAAAGATGCAGAGAATCTAATTCACACATTGATTACAGCTAGATTGGATTACTGCAACGCCCTCCTTACAGGTCTCCCAAAAAAGTATGTAGAGAAGAGTCAACTCATCCAGAACTCAGCAGCAAGACTTAACAAAAACAAAGAGGTGAGAACATATTACTCCAGTTCTGATGTCTGGCTCCCAGTTTCCCACAGGATTGATTTGAAGGTCCTCCTGCTTGTTTATAAAAGTCTAAATAGCTCAGCACCAGCCTATTTTACAGACTCTCTGAAATCCTATGTTCCCCAAAGGGCCCTCAGATCTTCAACAGCTAATCTGCTAAGGTAACAAAACCCCACTCACAAAAGAAATTGGAGATGCTGCGTTTTTTGACTATGCTCCAAAGCTGTGGAACACAATTCCAAAAGGAAGCATAATCTATTTATTTATTCAAAAAGCTGTTAAAACATATCTAAATATTACATATGTTAACATATTTATTGATACAAATGTCTCATTTTATTTGACTTTTTATTGATGTAAAGCCATTTGAGCTGCATTCCCTGTATGAAAGGTGCTATAGAAATAAAAGTTTATTATTATTATTATTATTATTATTATATTGCCCAGTATGCCCAGCTAATCAACACTTTAAATTCAATATATAAATCAATAGTCAATGTCAATAAATTTCTTTCCATCTTGCATTAGTTGCAATAGTACCTATGACGAGTGCCATCACGCCCATATATTGTCTGGACTGGTCCCCACAGAGGTTGCACATATCAGTTTTCCTTACTCAAACATGTTCCGAGGGAAGAAAGATTATGATTGGTTTAGGCGAATACCCAATCAAAATGGGATGGAGGTGGGAGTTCAACAAAATTGTAGTCTTATGCTGTTGCTTCTGGAATTTACTTTTCAATTCAGACAAGTTGACCTAACCTTAACCTAACACTATCCACAAAATGTGCAGCAAATAGGCAGGTAGTTATATTTGGTGAGCTAATTTTAATAAAAAGTTAAACAATTTAAAATATTTCTATTGCCACCTTGGGATTTGATCTGGCAACCTTATGGTTACTAGTCAGAGGCTATAACCACAAGGCTAACTGCTGACTTCCTGCAAACCTCTGATGGCATTTCTATGCTGTCCACTCCAGTTTACAATGTTCCTGAACTCCTGCCTCCTTTCCACCTCCTCTTTATTTTGATTGGGTATTGGAATTAATCAATCATAATACTGCCCTCAGAACATGTTTGAGTAAGGAGAACTGTTCTTTGAAATTGAATCCTGCCGGCATCCCTGCCCTACATGGTCATGTGTTGATGACGAAACTCAGAGGGTGACTTTCCCCAGGGTGGCTAGGAGTTTAGTAAACACAGCAAATCTGGGAAATACACCTGACTTGAATGGTACAATTCATGGTCCACTATTAAATCATAAAACAAGAATATGTTTCTAATTCTCAAATCCTTCCTATCTTTAAAGACAAACTTAACATAATTAACAATTTTTTAACAATTTTTATTTAGTTTATGTGTCAAACAAATGCACGTCATTTCACTGGGCGCGCTGGGCACACCTATAATTTGTTTATGCAACATTGTGCATACTCAAAAGTAAACTGTTGCATTTTATGGGATTCTGTACTTCATTAGCCACTTGTTAGAAAAGGCTGCATCAGTGCAAACTTGTTGGAAGTGGGTATAGGAGGGTCTAAGTAGCCCCTACACCCTTGATAATTTTCGCATGACTTGTGCAAATGGTGGAGGTGCGCAGGGTGGAGTGGAGGGGTCGGTTTAAGTTGTAGCCTAGTACGACTTAGCCTAGTACGACTTAGCCTAGTACGATTTAGCCAAGGTCTGCCTTCATGGCAGGTTGAATCTTCACCAGGGAGTTCTGGGTTTCCATTACCTAAGGAAATCCAAGGCAGGAAAAGCACGTTTGTGACACAGCACTTTGCTGCCCTCTACTGCCAAAGGTGTAGATTGCATGTCTGGTTTGGCAATAACCTTTCCTACATTTTACACAATGCTGTCAAACATGAGCCATTTTCTTAGGATTTGCATGTAAACTATGAGGTGTTTCACGTGACACTTGTGTCTGATGTGAGCAGACATTGTTTGTTCTTGGAAACCAAACCACAAACCACAGAATCATGGAACCATCAGGCAAGATTTATTTTGTGAACCATATTTTATCAGGTAAAATGACAGAGAAGACATGTTATTTACAGAATCAACTTCTGGATTAACTGACATAATCTGCCAGAATGGCTGTTATTTACACCTTGTTATTTACACCTTGTTATTTACACCTTGCCAGCTCTGGGATTTAATTTAGCAAACTTACTGGTAAGATGCTGGGCTATCTGCATTCACAAAATATATACAGTATGAAAACCAAGGTTTCCATTTCGATTCCCTAGTGGGCCAAATGCCATTGTGACCCTGACCAAGGGACTTTAATCTAAATTGCTCTGGGCGATGTCCCTGCACTTACTGAAAGTTGCTCTTGACAAGGGCGTCTGCTAAATGACAAAAAATTATAACAATATGACTTGTTGGCATGCTATACTGTATTCATATCGGCTTTCCTTTTTATCTCACCAATGCATTGAGGTTCCTCCAGGCGTACCTCAGCCCATCGACCTTTTCGGCGTTCCTGTCATTGAAGATTAACTTGTGGCGGTTGAGCAAGGAAAAGGACTCCTCCACAGGGCCTATGGTGGCGTCTATCTGGATCTCTGCCTCTCGGATCTCTCGGACAAGGGCCATAGCTTCCCTAACATCCTCAGAGTCTTCGATAGGCCTCTGGAGCCTCTTTGCAAGGCGATCTACAAAGGAGTAGACCTTGGCCATGTCGGCTGATGCTTGACTATTCAGCGCCGCTCCGAATGCCCGTTTCCAGGCTCGGCACTCCTGGGTCAGCGAGAGCTTCAGCTGGTCCGTGTGAAGCAGGATCGAACCCACAGTGCATTAGGGGGCCAACTCTTCAATTTCAGCCTCCCGTTTCTGCATTAAACAAGCAGAGGGCAGAACATACTATTTATAAGCAGCATTATGTAAACTACAGATCAGGTCATAGAGAAATATTACTAAACTAGAGCTGGATTTAACAGGCAAAGGCTAACATCTAATACTTGTGATGTTGCAGACCGGTCTCCTGGGACTCATTGCTGCAGTGAATTCATTGTTTCTATATGGATTTTCTAATGCCAGTTTGGACTCTTACAGAGTAGGAGGCAATTTCACTGCTGAACTCTGGAAGAGATGGGCTTTTCTCCAGGAACTGTTTCACCTCTTCCTCTGGGTCCTGGAAAAAGAAAAATGTATATTTAAAATCTGAAAAGTGCTGAAAAACATATGCTGATATGATGGATGTAAAAGGGGAGGGGTAAGCTTAACCATTTCATACAGAGACCACGTGCACCATTTCTTATCTTGTGTGATGTTTGTAGTTAACCTAATTAATTTGAACTCCAACCCTATGGGTTTATTTTATTATTTTGCTATTCTTACACTGATAGGAATGGCATATTGAAACAGATAAAACCAAGAGACAACATTAGATTCAAATACTTTTTCTCTAATTTCCAGAAAAGTGTATACACTACTATTGGTATCTTGCTCTCTTTGTCTCAGGGACGGCTGAGCAGACCTGATTCCACAGGGCGGAGAAGCGATATAAGCCCTGTAGCACATCTCCAGCTTCGGACCTAAGAGAGGACACCATGGTGGTCAGCTGGCCAACAGTAGGCCTGCACAATAAATCGTTCAAAAATTTCAATCTTGATTCACTCCTGTGAATCTTTCTTTGTAAAGACGTGTTCAAGGAGTTCAGATAGAGACTGTATCAGGGCCATATTTAGTTCAATGTGTTAAATATCACTATTTCTGGTAGCCTACTGTACTTAAATGGCCAGTATGTTCTTATTCATTAAAGCCTCTATGTTTACAGGCTTGTGGTGATGCACAATGTACTATAGGTGCCAAAAAATCTATGTTTGGTACTGTCAATTTGTTTTGTTTTGTCATGCTGCATGTGTGCAATAAACATTACATTTGTGAGAAAAAAATTGTTGCAGAGAATCGTGATATCAATTCTAAGCTAAAAAAATGTGATTCATATTTTTCCATGAATTGTGCAGGCCTAGCCAACACAGTTGGTGATGTCCTTGTGCTCAGCCAGCTGACAGTCCAGGGGCTTTAGAACCAGCTCCTTGGGCAGCAGACTGTCATCGCCGGCCTCTCTCACAGCAGCCTGTTCAGCCTACAGTGCCACAGACCAAGACGCTCAGTTAATATTATTAACATAACTAAAAAACACAACTGGAAGTTACTGTGGATAAGAGCTTCACCTACATTTTATAACTTAACCGCCAAGACCCCGAGCTCTTGTTTGGTACTGTATGTGATGTCCACAGATTTGGACGCCAGGTCTTAGGAGGTTAAATGCAAAGAAAAAATGTATATACGCCTCAAGTAAATTCTTTAAATAAAAGCTAATTTAAAACAAGTATAATAAGTTTCTCCTTCTTGAAATGGAATATTACTTAATAAGCTAGGAATAGAAACTGGATAATGAGGAATCATACCTGTAACTGTGTAGACTGGAAAATGTCCATAATGTGATGTCTGCAGTCATTGACAGCACAATGCTCACAGCTTTGTTGACAGTACTCTGTGAGACACAAGTCAGGCAGAAAGACAGAGAACAATGCTACAATGCTTTATGATTCACAACCAATTGAAAAATAACTGCATATTGGCTGGACTGTACTAGACAAACAGATGCCTGGGTCTGTAACATCTGACCAATATTGGTTCTGCAGTGAACTCTACATTCATAGAAGTACCTGGATCTCCTCCAGACTCGGCCGTAAGATGATGTTGGGAATGGCCAACTCAATAGAAGCCTTGAAGAGAGGAACCTGGACTTGTGGTCGACCCAAGTACGATGACACCTGGTAGTTGGATCTGGCCATATGACGCTTCTGCCTCAGAGAATAAAGGGATGACATGTAGCTTGACAATGTAAAGTGGTGGTAGTTACACGCTGATATGATTGCAAATGTGTATTATTTACATTACATTATTGCATCTGAATTCATGTCCGTATGAACCAAACAGAGTTGATCCCAATCCTGAAGACCTCACATTGACCTTTGACCTATACTACATCTCAAGTTTGACCAGGTCGTATGTGTTCATCTGACACACTTGAGCAATTAGGTTGTAAATGCAACCGGGTAGACATGATAAGCAACGGGTCTTCTGTTTAACGTCTGGGTGTAGACATTGAAAGGATCCCTGGTAAAGAGAACCTGGTTTTATACAGAGACCCCACTGTGTGTTTGTGTGTTAGTTAGTTATCTATTTATTGATAATCTAACAGGGAGGGGGTTCAGTCAACTACAGTCTGGTGATGAGTATCTTGAGTTTCTTAGCTTTCCCTGGTTGTACTGAGACTTACGTTCAACAACTCTAAACAGTTCTGTGAGGTGCTGACAGGAAGCCCAGGTTTCAACCAAGGCCTGAACAGCAGCACACCTCCAGGTTGACGGCTTCTGCTGGCGTCGTCCTCTTCTTTAGATCGTCAATCATCTTGTTCATACTTGTGTACTATGGCTGCAGTGAAATCAGAACAACCAACGACACACCACATCAGAACCACAAATGCAAGTGGTTCAAACCAAACATTTTCATTGGGCACAATTCTTACAGTTTGGGCTATTCAAATCGATATAGACAAACAGAACACAGTATGCACAGCACGCTAAAGAAAAATGATACTGTCACAACTTCCCAGGGACTGGTCAGGAGTCGTGGCATAAGACTGAATTTGTGTTTATTTTGAATGTGGGTGTTTTGTGCCTATTGATTATAGTTTGGCGCTCCGCCTTCCGGACACCAAGTTATATAGCCGGGTAATCAGGGTACATCATTTACGCACAAGTGTGATTGATTACCTGTACACCTGTTCGGGTTTAACAATTAGTATGGCTATATAATCTTTGGTGTCTGAGAAGGTGGTGCGCGTCATTGAGAGTGGATACTCCTGTTATGTGTTGAATTTACTAATTATGAACCTAGAGCTACAAGTGCCTGATCTTTCTCTTTCACATAATACTGTGTCATGTATTCCTGAGTAGCTGTCCTAAATATATGTAACCCGTTTTAAGTCAGTGATCGATTCTCCTGTGTCATGCTACATTAGTGTGTTGTATGTATCGTCCTGAAGAAGGTTTGTAAAATCTATACTATGGATGAAATGCTCTCAGTGCAGATTTGTGCACATAATGAACTTAGAGTTAATGATGCCTTGTAGTTATGAGTTTTGTTTGTTGGACATACTGTATTGCCTTATCATATACAAATAAGACCGAAGGTGGTCTAGGCTTTGTTGTTTTGCCAAGTGTTCCACAAATAAACAATGAACTGTACACACCAACACCTAATTTGTGACAGATACAATATCAATGACAATGGTCTTGATGATTGTAAACAGAGTGACAATTACTCCAATCATTTATTGTTCTTTGTCAATTGGTTAAGTGTTGCAAGTCCATATCAAACCATTTACCTGCACTATGTAACTTTGTTGAAAACCACAAAAAAATAAAACAAACTGTGTTTTAAGGCCACTTAAAGTTAAGAACTATCATATTGACATTTCTAGAAAATTGGCATTTCACAATATCTAACTAGCAAGCATTACATATAATGGTGAAAATCATATTGTGCATTTTTGTAATTTTTTTATATTTTTCCTGTATTCAATAAAAACGTATATAAAAAATATGATAATAACAAATGTGAAATTCAATCTGCCCGGACAAATGAATGGAAAGTTACATAGTAGTACATCTTTAAGGGTGTCATATATTTCGGTAACCCAATATTGCATTTTGAAATGTAACGTCAAATACAGCTATGACCGACAGTAAGTGTTTGCTTATTGGATGTGGTTTGGAGCTCTGCTAGTACTCACATGCCCAGTGTATGACCAGCAGAGCTCACTGTGTCCTCAGCTTGGCTCTGTAAAGCCTGGGTTGAGACGGGCGTATCCTCTGGCAGCACAAGCAGGGCAGTGGATGACATCGCCTGCAGAACCCTCTTGATGCAACACTCCATGGTATCCATGGCAACCTTTGCCACCTGCTGCAGTTCTCTGAGTACGTCATACACATACTGTATAACTGTCAGCAAAGGGAGGAGATGTTCGTTTTGATTCTAATCATTGATACAGGCAGTCTATATTCTAACTCAACATTCATGAACTCCATTCCAGAAAAGCTACTTGGCAAACATTTCTTGTCACGCTCTACAGTAATACATTATGTAGCTCATTTTAAATAATGAACTAATCTGTGTCGGCACTTTCTAAATCAGGTGTTATACAACCGGGAACTAAAGCCTGCACTCTATGTTGAACCCCCCCTCTCCCCCAAGGAGAGAGGTAATGGAAGTCAGCCCAATTTAAGCAGGAGACTACAGGGCAATTTCCTCACGTGTCAGTGTAAAGTGATTTCCAGAAAAGTCTGGTGAGCCCTGGAGAGAGAGCCCTCTCCTCACATCTGATGAAGGGCCACATCAGGGGCTGAAGGAGTTGGTGGATCCTAGGCAGGGCTGCGTTAAAATCTAGCAGCAGTTCCTGTAGGCTGGGGCAAAAGGTTTTTCCCTCTTCAAACATCATTTTTTCCCAAAATAACCATTTTAAATTTAGATCCACAGTCACCAGCTACTGTACTCAACAAATCTGGTCCTGTGAAGCCACATGGTTCAAAACACTGAAACAACATATTCAAACAATGTCTTACTTGTTTTGCATGTCCTTCACCTCAACCTCTTTGACACACGACATCAGGAGATGTGAAGCATACAGTATGAATGAACTGGGCCTCAAGCAGCGCCTCCAAGACCAAGGGGTCAATGTTTACACATATTTCCTGGAAAGATAAGGATTATAAAATTGGATATGAGTTACACTTATAATGCAGGATTTAGGATATTTTCAAAGGAAGCATTGCTTTGCTTTATTGCTGTGTTATCTTAGATACAGTGTTTCCTGTGTTTCCATCTCTGCAGCTTTGCTCCATCTACGCAGGTTTGCTCCAGCACCTATGGTACAGTAGCTTCTACTGAAGCAGTAAAGTGGCCATTGTGTAATAGCTTCTGATTACTTGTCTCATCTCAGCGGTCTTAGAGACAGAAAGAGAAGTTGGCCAATTTAGTATACTTAATATATAATCTTGAAGTATTTTTTGTAAGGGAAAGCATCACATTTACCTAATTTATGGATACAGATAAAAAGGTAAAACTACCATTAGGATGTCTATATTGTTTTTCAAGACAGACATAGGTAACTAAATCTTTCTGTAGTTGCTGTGACCACATTATCTTCGCAGCAACCTATGAAGAAAGAAAAATATCCATGACATTACTGTTTGTGCTCTCTATGTTCTTAACACTGTATTTATTATTCTATACGTCTGAAAACGTTCCCCCAAATTGATGATTTATTATCTCAATGGGAAGCTAGCAGATATGATCAGAAATTATTTTTGCAATACCATAATGTTTTCAGTATTGCATACTGCTGTCGGGTGAAAACCTTGTATGTCCACTTTTGGCCTTTTTTTTACATATGTTTAAAGCAGACCTCACCCTAAAGGTAGTCAAAATAATTAATGACTTTAGTCACAAGAAATTCTACTCAAAATGTCTTCAGAATCATATGATAGTCAATGGGGAAAATCTGGACATTTGTTCAATTCCTGAAAGGTATCTGTTTAAGGTATCAGCTTAAATCTCTATGATAGCTATTTGTAGCTTTCCTCTAAACTATAATGTTGAACAACCTTTGTTTTCAGGTCAATTGAGAGTTGTTTTGATGCCCTCATGTTGCCACTCTTCAGAGGAGAGTCAAAGAGAACAACAACTTGCAATTGGCCACCTTAAATACATTTTCTCATGATTGGATGCACCTGTCTACAAAGTTCAAGGCTTAATGAGCTCACCAAACAAATTGTGTGTTCCAATTAATCAGTGCTAGGTAGTTACAGGTATTCAAATCAACAAAATGACAAGGGTGCCCAGATTTATGCCCCTGTCTAATTTCTTTTTGATGCATATTGCACATTTTCGTTTAATCCAATGAACCTCATTTCACTAACAAAATATTACTGTTTCTATTTCCTAGGTACAAAATTAAATTGCTGATCCAAACACCCAATTTGTTATGTATGACAATCATGGAAATTTTCAGGGATGCCTAAACTTTTCCGTACGAATGTATTTGTTAATACTAACGATCCCTACAGGCTTCTCTTATTCCTGCCAGTTCAAGTTGTTAACAGATTTGAACATATGGTATAGGAAGGTGAATAGGCTGCACTGTGGATATTTCTTTTATAGTATGTTACATGCCACATAAATCATGTACAGTAAGCGTGTGCAAAATAAGAATGACCTTAACAGCAGGTGCCCAGAATTGATGTTTTTGTAACTTCTCCTTACCAGAAAGGTCAGTTAAAAACTATTTTTATTTACAATGCTGGGCTGACAAGAGGCAACATGCCTCCTATGGTGAGGGGGGGGGGCGAGTAGGGGCAAGGGTTCAAAAGAAAATGTAAGACAAGACGGACAAACCACATTGGCAACAGCCAAGACATATCAGCAGACAGGCTGTAAAGGCACATCAAGACACAAGAAACACCCCCTCATTACATGAAGGGAGACCTGTGACCACAACACGGTACAGGCATTACAAAGGGCCGACCACAACACAATGGACAAAGTATTCAGAGACAAAGAACATCACAGAGTAAAAAAGGAAAAGAATTGCAGACCACAAGACATCAGTTGAACATAGAATCAGAGGGGCCAACAAAAAAATGGAATGTAAGTGGATGAAAGGAGCATCCTGCTGTCTGGGTTATAAATGTAGTTATAAATTGAGAGGAGTGGGTTAATGCCTGAGCCTTGAGGCACTTCCTTGTTGTTCCTTAGTATTCTTTATTAAATTTTTCTGATTTTTTATTCCCTCCCAACTCCCACTAACCCTGCCTTTTTGGCAGCTCCACAACACCTTAGACAGATGCAAAATGGTGAGGGGCGTGCACATGTTTCATCCACAAGATGTCGCAGAGCCGCCAATTCCTTTAGCACTGTTTATCCAACACGGAAGCCTTTAGTCAGCTCATGTATGGGATGATTACGTTCACCAACTATACTTCTGCAATTGAATTTACAGGAGCTGAATGTGCACACAAGGAGTCGCTAGAGATCGACGTGGCAGGATAGATATTCCGATTTATCTAACCCAAATCCTGGGCAACGATATGCCAATTTGTGCTTCCTCATTCCTGACGTAAAGTCAATTTACCCATAATCAGACTGGAACCACGGACTATCATGACATAAACTGTCTTGCAAGACAGCAGCTCAGGCCCACTATGCCACACAAACCCCCCAAACTCCCCTTTTCTTACCCTCAGTTCACCCTTCTGCTGTGATACTGTATACACTGAACCCACTAGCACCTGTCAAAGATAATCTGTGACAACTCACATTTAGGGGCTGCTAAAACCAGGGCTGCATCTCAATATGCATACTATGCACACGATATAGTATGTCAAACTACAATTAGTATGTCCCAAACCATAGTACGCAAATATAGTATGTCAGAAGTCCCCGGATGGTCGACTACATCCGGGGGATTTTTGTAGTATGCAACCCTGCATGCTTTTTTGGCTGATATAGCCCAAAATACTTCGCAACACAAAATAGGAGGGGTTTCCCATACTGTATACTGTCATTGGTTTCCTATCCTAAATACAAAAGATGGCAGATAGTGGTCCTTCTTTTGGTGTTTAAATGTAAGTATCCAAAGTTTAGGTAATAATAAACATGTCATTACATTAGTTTTTTGTTCTCAATATGGACCTGAAATTGACAGCTTTCTGAAGACGACGTGCAACTTGATTTACTGCCAAGATAGACATTTCAGGTTTGTCAGTAGTTTATCAGTAGTTGATAAAAATGTAAGTGAACTTAGCAAAATGTTTAATGTTCAAACTTTGCAGGCTGTTCAAACTTTCCATTACGCATGGAAGTGGTCTGATTTTAGATGCAAATTTATGATGTGTTAGTATGTCCCAATGCTGACATACTCGCTTACTACTGTATATACTTAATAGTACATACTTTACCACCACCTGCACAGTACATACTTTTAGTATGTAGTATGTAGTATGCATATTGAGACACAGACCAGGTTTCTAACAATGCCTGGATAGCCTGGAAGAGGCCTTGCATTTGGATCTTGAACTCTGTGTAGAATTGTTCCTCTAGCTTATGGTGGTCAAGCACATTGTAGGCCTATGATTTGGTCATTGCCTCAAGGTTCTGATTACGAATAAAGTTCTTTTCAATTCCTTCTACTTTAATGTGCTGCATAGATGAAAGGTCTTTCAGAACTGAAGCCATGTCTGCAATCTTCTCCAGTCACTTGCACAAGGTGTCAAATTTGCCGAAGATATAATTTTCACTGCAGTTGCACAGATTACATCTCAGTGTAGTCTTGGAAATTATATTTTTAACACATTACTGTCTGATATATCACTGAGTGTACAATACTTGCAAAAAACAATTTTTCAGACTGTGGTTGTAGATCACTTTTGCATGTGATTATTCTCTATTAACAGACTTCTATACTCATGGACAATAAAATACAAATCATGTAATGATCACAGTATGTCACATAACAGAGAAACAAGGCAAAAATCCTGAAATGTTTTCATGTTTTACCCACACCACATCCATGTAGCATGATTCTGCATAATAATGATTTGATCAGAATCATTTGTAATTAATTTGGATATCAGCCTCCGGTGTTGATTTAATTATGTACCATGAACACATTTTAGAGCAGATTTGTGAAGCACGCAAAACAAGTCTGATTTGTAGGTATGCATTCTTATATTTATATATTTTTATTATGTTGATGTTAAGATACCAATTTTAATGTAATAACATTCTAAGACCTGCCTGATGTCTACAGCTGATCTATCTCAACATTAATACATAACCTATTGCATTATTGTACTGGACACATTTTCTCCAGCTAACTTTGTTTTCTGTGTTTATTGAACTCAAACTGCATGTCGTTGGGGTTGATCCAAAGCATCTTTCACACCTTCTGGAAGCTGATACTGCTCATTGACATGTGTGCACTCCTTGATTCTCCTCAACAGCTCATTTCTAAAAGGACACGTTCAATAGACCATCTTTAAAAGTACAGTTTTACTTTAACACAGACAGCACAGAAAATTCACAACAAAACAAAAAGACTTAATATTGGAAAAGTGGGAAAATCCTTTTTTAATATGAACATTTGCTGTTGTAATATTTGAGCTTGAAAATACAATTTGGGAAATATTATTTAGGGAATATTTTCTCACTTTCTAAAATATAATTTCCGTTTTGATTCTGTGTCTGAAAATGCAACATAACATTTTTTATTCATTAGACGTAATAAAAAAATATATTATATTATTCATTCCATTTGATTTTTGGCTATTTTGCTTCCACTGGTGCAACGGCACATTTTAGCTGTTAAGGATCTGGAAATCACCAGTTTGATCATAAATCCCCCTTAACAGCTTTTTGAGTTGGAGAAATACCTATTTAACACTAGTTTGCCAATCTTTAAGTAGAAAAACTGCAACATTCTGCAAGATGTTATTGGATGACATTATACTGCTTTTATACAGTACCATGACTGTGCAAATCAATTGCCAACAGCCTCCCATTGATCTCTGAGATTTAAATAACGGGAAATGCCTTTGCGGTTCATAGGGCAATACCTTAAATTGCAAGAGCAATCAATATTTTCCATTCAGAGCTTTTTTTCACACCATCTGATAAAATATTATTTAGTGTACACTGCAAGAAAAATGTTGTAAAACATGCCCATAGATTTTTGGCATTTTTATGTATATTACAATGCAAAATGTCTTCATAATGCCTCTTTAACAAGTTATATGACTAAAATGTATCTTTAAAAAGTACAGCTATGAAATACCTTCTCTGATAAAAAGAAACAATAGTTGATGTTATAGCACCATTTTTTGCTAACGTTGCTAGGGCCCTTGTTTGAGTGCAATGACATTTCTGAACTTTAACCAGTAATAAGACATTTTGGCAAACAACTTGGTTGGCTCTGCCAGGAGGGTGACACTTAGCTGCTAATGGATCTCCAGCAAGATAATCAATCATACTTTATAGAGCAGAGTTTGTACATAAAAAGTCTGTCAAAGTGCTGAACACGCAAGTTCATGACAGTGAAGATAAAATATACATAGAATACATATTTACAAGGGATAAATTTACATAAATAAAATAAAATTCATATTATATTAACATTTCCAAGGAAAAACAAGCACCATTTTAAAAAGCGAGGCTAAAAAAGACGTTTTAATATTATCTTTCTTAATCTCTGGCAGGCTGTTCCAAAGGACAGGCCCATAGTGGCTAAAGGAGGCATCACCCAATGTTCTGGTTCTGACCCTTGGTGCATCTAAAAAGCCAGTGCCAGAAGATCTGAGCAACCGATTGGGTACATATCTAAAAATATCTGTAATATATTTGGGTGCAAAGTAATGAAGCGATTTAAAAATATAATAATAATAATAATGCACACATCAACATTCCTAATGGAGAACTTATAAGGAGTGAAATTAAAAGATGATCTAAAAAGATTGTCTATACAGTAGGAGAATGGTTGCATCCTTTACCCCCAATAGACACTGTGGTTAGGGGGCAGGGGAGACATTGAAAGGCACTAACACCAAACATGGATGACATTTCTGAGAACATTTACTTAGAACATTAATCTCTGAGCAATTGTATTAGAATTAAATTTAATTTCCCAAAATATTTTGCATAGCATTCAATGTTATTCAGCATTTGAATTATGTTTTATAGTCATTTTTGTTCATGTTTATCAACAGTTTAGCAATTTTTGCCACCCACCAATGTATGCCACTGTGAATAAATCTGATCATACAGATTTAATATAATAATGTTCAGTTATGTTTCGGTTTCAGCCAAGAAGGAAGACTGCTAAAATAAAATGACATGGATGTTTACATCAGTAGAACATTGGTCCATTTTAGATGGATCCAGGCCTGCTGTATGACTCCATTGTGTGGTGCTACTGCTAACAAGGTCTCACAGGGTTGCATTAGGGTTGATACCTGTCATGGTCCCAGGCTTTGGCTACACCCTGGCTCAGGTAGGCCTTGCAGGTTGTGTTAATCTGGTTGGTAACTTTCACGGAAAAATAGTTTATTCTCTCTGAGGTGTTGTAGGACTGGGATATGTTGTGGATCATACGAATGTTGTTCACCAGGCTGGGGATGTGTTCCAACATGCTTGTCTAGAAGAGGTAATACAAAGTGAAATGTCATGTGAAATGGGTTGAATTCACTTTAATAATGTCTGGTAATAATATGTAAGCATAATGTTCAATGACAGGGGATGTATCCTTAGGCCATACAAAATTGATTCACTGTCCATCAGATTTTTTTCCCCAAAAGTGATTTTTTTAATTGTAACACATTGTCCTAGGCCAGGTGTGGCGAAATATTTTGGCTCGATGGCCACATTTTTACCTTTCAGGCAAAGCGTTGAAAAGCATAACTTGTGTGTTGACGAGGGTTTGCCATTCGACTAGGGGGATTTCGACAGGTCAGCAACAACAGATTAATTTCTAGTTGTTTTTTGTTTCGCCTGGACGATTGACAGCTGTAATTGGTCAGAAGGCTGCCCAACTCTGTGAAGAAGGTGGAAGGTGGGGCAGCAGCTCCAGCAGGGGACCCCAAACTTCCCTTTCCCGAGCCAAATTAAGCAGCTCTGACTGGGGGAACCCGAAGCGTTCCCAGGCCAGGTTGTAGATATAGTATAATCCCTCCACCTAGTCCTGGGTCTTCCCAGAGGCCTCCTCCCAGCTGGACGTGCCTGGAACACCTCCCTAGGGAGCAGAGGGCATCCTTACCAGATGGATGTAAGGATCCAGCAGCCCAAACCACCTCAACTGGCTCCTTTTGACCCAAAGGAGCCTTGGCTCTACTCCGAGCTCCTCACGGATGACCAAGCTTCCCACCCTATCTCTAAAGGAGATGCCAGCCACCCTCCTGAGGAAACCCATTTCGGCCGCTTGTACCCTGGATCTCGTTCTTTCGGTCACCCAGCCTTCATGACCATAGGTGAGGGTAGGAATAAAAACTGACCAGTAGATTGAGAGCTTTGCCTTCTGGCTCAGCTTTCTTTTGTCACAATGGTGCGATAAATTTTATGTAATACCACCCCGCTGCACCAATTCTCTGACCAATCTTCCGCTCCATTGTCCCCTCACTCGCGAACAAGACCCCAAGGTATTTGAACTCCTTCACTTGGGGTAAGGACTCATTGCCTACCTGGAGTAGGCACTCCATCTGTTTCCTGCTGAGATCCATGGCCTCAGATTTAGAGGTGCTGATCCTCATCCCAGCCGCTTCACACTCGGCTGCGAAACGATCCAGTGAGTGCTGAAGGTCACAAGCCGTTGATGCCAGTAGGACCACATAATCTGCAAAAAGCAGCAATGAGATCCACAGCACACCGAACAGCAACCCATCCCCACCCCCACTTTGCTTCAATATCCTGTCCATAAATACTACAAACAGGATTGGTGACAAAACGTAGCCCTGCCGCCATAGCTAAATCCAATTAGCCTACCTAAAATGTGTGCCAATCCATTACAGAAAATAGTTATGGTTTAAATGAGATCGGGATTCACACATTTTGAGTCACTGCCACCGATGGGCATGCGTCACACCTGGATAAAAAAATAGTAGGAATTTGGCCTGGCTTAAGCCATAAGAACATACAGAGTAAGAAATTCAACATAATGTACAATGCACATAGCCTACAGGTGCGAATGTGATTCACTGTCCAATCAGAGGCTCGAACAGGTGTGATTGGAGGCAATAGATGTCTGGTGAATCAGCTTGGAAAATTGGACAGTACGTTTGTGTTATGAATTGTACCTTGTTTTTATTAAGTGACACAGTGCATCAGTTAAGCAGTAAATCAAGTGTATCTGGCCTTACCTGTTTGTGACTTGCATCGTTACAATGATAGGAACTTAAGTTATGAGAATTAATTCCAATTGATAAACTCAGAAGCTTAATTATGTCAAGCCATATAAGTGTTAACATTTTAGACATATAATATATGGCAGTATTTTCAACAATCTAGTGCGATTATCCATGTTGGTATCAACATTGTAATGTTCTTAACGGAGTGCATTTTTCAAGAGGGCCAAAAAACTTCTCCAATGTGTATTTGACATTGTCTTTTTCTTAATTTGCTTCAACCGTGATGTTTCCATCCTACAGCAGATAAGATTGTTAATGTCTCTATAGTGCTAACTTCTTCCTCACACAACACCATTTAACCGCACCAAAGAAAAACATGAAGCTCACTATCCTCCTATGTGTGATGTATCAATACAGGGATAAAATAATGTGTGGGATTAGATATAGTCTGAAATTTCAAATGCTTAACATCATAATTGACGTAACAAAACAAATACTGTAGTTAATGTGAGCCTTTTCAGGGTACAAAAAAAGAGATGGTGAAACTGACCGTAGTGTCTCCATGTACTGAGGGTCTTTGACTTAAGCCAACTGCAGCACCCCAATAACTTTCCACTCACAATAATACTGAGTGTGGTACGCAGTACTGTGTCAAAAAACTATGCTTTTCAGCCATTAAAAGGGAGTATAGGCACCTGTTAAAAGTGGTCATGCGGCTTTTCCAATGCTCCAGCTCAGCAGAGGGCCCTATATCATCAGACTCCTTCCTGATTTGCTCGCTCTCTGTCAGCACCTGTTCAATCTGGTGGGCCCAGTGAAGGAGAACGCCCTCCAGCCCCTCCACCAGCTCTGAGTTATTGGCTACAAGGAGGAGACAAACTGTCTGTGCTACATGCTTACTTTCAGCATTTCTTTTCTCATATATCAGCTTTGTCGTAATGCTGACATTGATGTTTTTCAATGATGTTTGTTCATGTCCAGTCCTTATATCTGCCCTTGTAGGATGTACTGTACAGTGCATCATCTATTCTACTTAGAGAGACATGCATTTTTCTAAGGGTCAATGCACAGGTATTTCAATTATGTTCAACCAACTGCTTTTATCTCCAAGGTTACTGTATTTTTGGGCATGAATATACAGATAGACAACCAGGCTGTTCCTTTATTTACCAAACAATAGTCCAGAATGGGCAGATACAAATACAACACAAATGTAACTTCTATGCAATAACTTATGGGTAACTTTCTCTCCATGCCGCAATGTAGTCTGCCGGTCTAATCAGACTGTTCATGAACTGCCCAGTCTCCATTTACGCCAGTATAAACTTTCCTTCCATATTACCTCTGGCAGAGAATAGGCAGCAAATGAACTGGTCCACTGAGCTCATTAAGTCCGGAACCTGAATATTTTGCTGTCCATCCATCACGCAGTCCCAATTCTGGTGAGAATTAAACAAAAGAATGGGGTTGAAGTAGAGTAGGTATAAATAAGTTGAATATTAAATTTAGCAAAAGCAATAATGTTGTGTCGACTGCTGTGTTTACTCTGAACAATTTAAGATGTATGTACAGTATGGGTACATGGGAACACACTCTACAGTACCTCTTGAGTTGAGTGCAGGTAACATGATTTGTGAGAACAGCATCTCCAAACAGTACAAAATTTCACCATCAGTGCAGCCGAGCATCCCGGAATTCATTTCCTGGAAGACATAAGTAGTACTGGAGAAATCAGACAACGATTCTGCAGTCTTTAGACTAAAATGGTGGTCAGAAAATAAGCTTACTGACCTGAGACACATTTGCAGTTGTCATGGCAAATAAACTTGTGCCATCCTCAAAAACATTAAACAAAAGCTTTAGCAAAACTTAACGTGTTAACATACTCTTGTTAAAAATGTAAATACGTTAAAAATAAATATATACTTTATATCTACATACAATATTTTATATACATATTTCTAGATTTTCAATATGCTTTCAATATACTGTTAAATTTAATTAACATCCACATGTCTGTATTCAATAACATATCCATCAGCTAACAATATAAAAGAATGCATGTACTTTAAGTAGCCTACTTTCCATCTACAGAATTCTAGACATTTTCTTCAGGAATTCTTCCTAGTATTTTACTTTTCCTCTGCTGAAGGCAGCAAAGGCACCACATGTATGTGTGAATTGTACTGACAAAGTTGGACTGTAATGGCTACACTCAACACATAATCACTAATCTGGTGAAACTCACAGCAGAGGAGCAAGTCAAACAAATCCCCTTATACAAATACAATAGAGGTCATTAAAGTCTAGAAACGCTAATGATACTGTGTGGGTGTGTGTCTGTGAGCAAGTGTGCATTTGTGCTTGCGTGCATGTGTTTAACTGAAAAATGTATCAAGTCTTATTAAAGATCCATCATTAAAGATTACCTTTTTAATTTTGTTTGGTAACCAGGTATGCGATAATGGTGCATGTTCCTTGAGTGTTGGATGCTATGTGTATTGAGTGGTGGATGCTGTACATTTATAAATAAAAGTATGTTAAATTACAGTGTGCTTGTGTATTTGCATATGACAATGTAAATATCATCAAATTAGACTGTTAATATGAAGTAGATTGTTAAACACCACCATAGAGACTGTTACTAGGCACCCACTGAGTGTAAACCTTTAGTAGAGGCAGACATTGAAACACCCACAGGGAATAGACTGTTACTAGGCAGCAGTAGTGAAACACCCCCTGGAGAACATACTGTTACTATGCAGCAGATGGTGAAACACCCCCCAAGGATTAGAGTGCTTTTAGGCAGCAGATAGTGAAATATTACCATAGAGTAGACTGTTACTAGCCAGCAGCTAGTTAAACACTACCATAGAGAATGTTACTAAGCAGCAGCTAGTTAAACACCACCATAGAGTACACTGTTACTAGACAGCTGCTAAACACCACCATAGAGTAGACTGTTACTAAGCAGCAGCTAGTTAAACACTACCATAGAGAATGTTACAAGGCAGCAGCTAGTTAAACACCACCATAGACTGTTACCAGGCAGCAGCTAGTTAAACACCACCGTAGAGTAGACTGTTACTATACATCAGGTAAACACCACCATAGGCTGTTACCAGGCAGCAGCTAGTTAAGCACCACCATAAACTGTTACTATACAGCAGATAAACCACCATAGAGTGAAATGTGACTAGGCAGCAGCTAGTTGAACACCACCATAGAGTAGACTGTTACTCGGCAGCAGCTAGTTAAACACCACCATAGAGTAGACTGTTACTATACATCAGGTAAACACCACCATAGACTGTTACCAGGCAGCAGCTAGTTAAACACCACCATAGAGTAGACTGTTACTAAGCAGCAGCTAGTTAAACACTACCATAGAGAATGTTACCAGGCAGCAGCTAGTTAAACACCACCAGTGGTGTAAAAAGTACTTGAATTCCTTACTTAAGTAAAAGTACAGATATCGATCTTAAAAGTGACTTTAGTAAAAGTAAAAGTCACCCATAAGAAAACTACTTAAGTAAAAGTCTTAAAGTAGCTCATCTTAAATGTACTTAAGTATCAAAAGTATTTATCTGGTGTTAAAATGTACTCAAAAGTATCAAAAGTAAAAGTACAAAAGTACAAAGAGAGGAAAAGA